>OZ002728.1:38492546-38744585 GCA_963924305.1 Polygonum maritimum
AGTCACCAACCGCAGCGTTTGGCTAGTGTCATCCATGTTCCCGATGACCGCCAAACCCCGGAACCTATGGGAACCGGGAGCGACGGTTCGGATAGCGACCGGAGGGCCTCGAGGGGGCGAAAGAGAGGTGGGGACCGCGAGCGCGGTAGGCGGACCCGGAGCCGGGATCCACGGGAGGATTCCCGTTCCACCGAGGAAGAGAGTTTGCGGGACCACAACCGCCGCGGGTACGAATCCCGAAAAAACGGTCACGACAAACAAAAGGGTCGCAAAAAACGCACCACCCGCGGGCGCGGGAACGAGCCCCGCGGGTGCGGGAACGAGCACCGCGGGCGCGGAAGTCACGCGGAATCGAGCGGTTCCGCGAACGGCTCAACCCGCGACCGCGGGTCCACCAGCCGCGACCGCGGGTCGGAAGGCAAACGAGGAAGAATTCGTTACCGTGATCGGTACCATCCAGGAAGTCCGCGCGACGAGGTGAGGACAGATTTGACCGCGACGAGCGTCGCGAGATTGAGGCTCGAGCCGAGCAGCGGACCGAGAAGAGGCTGCTCGACCTGCTCAAGAGCCAAGGAGTGCTACGGCAGTCGGCTCAGGACCGAGTGGATAAGAAGCTGGCTCTGGTGACTTCTACACCGTTCCATCGGACTATTCAGCAGGCGGAGCCGCCCAAGATTTCGCACCACCAAGCTTCACGGTCTACGACGGTGCGTCGGACCTAGGGAACCACATCGCCCGACTACACTCACAGGATGGCGTTGTGGACTTCCGACGACGCCATCATGTGTAAGATGTTCCCCGAAAGTCTCGGGAAGGGCGCGATTAAGTGGTTCCAAGGCTTGAAGCCCGGGTCGATTCGGTCGTGGGGGCAGTTGGCTTCGGTTTTCGCCAAGCGATACATTGCCAACAGCCGAGAAGCGATCTCCTTGGATACGTTGCTCAGCCTAAAGCAACACAAGGAGGAGAGCCTCCGCCGGTTCACGAACCGCTTTATGGAGTGCTACGCTCAAATCGACGGGTGCGATGAGAAGACCGCTATAGCCGCTAGCTTTCCACCGGGCTGTACCGAAGAAGTCCAAACTCCGAGAGAGCCTGACTTTGCGCCTACGCTCCACGCTCGATGAGTTGCAGGATCGAGTCCATCAATATGCTAAATTGGAGGACGAGGACGACGGCGATCAATCCGCCACGCCTCCCCGCCGTTCGCGCAGGTCGCCGAGGCCGAGCGCCGGAAAGCGAAAGAGGGTGGACCAAGTGCAAGCCATGTTTACCACGTTCAACATCCCGATCTACCGTATCTTGAGCCGAATTCGGAACTTTGAGTGGTTCAATTTCCCCCCAAGAGGGGAAGATACGGAGGAAAACAAGTGCGGGCGCAAGTTTTGCATGTACCATCGAGCCCGGGGGCATATGACCGAGAATTGTGAGCCCTACAAAGAATATCTCGAGGAGCTAGTAAAGAGAGGACACCTCAAGCAATACATTAAGGCCTCGGATGACGAGGGAACGAGTGCTAAGCAGATTGAGGTGGTCCAGACTATTACAGCTATTTACAAGGGAGACGATCCGGAGTCGAGGAGTCGGTTTCGCAAGGAGTGCCACGAGCTAGAGGTGATGCGCGTCCAGCATGCCGAGCCGCGTCCCCCGCACGGACCGCGCGGTCCGGGGCTCGTCTATCGCGACGAAGACTTGGCGACCGTCCAGCACCCACACAACGACCCGCTTGTCCTGACGGTAGAGCTCGGAGACGTCAAGATCCACCGTGTCTTAGTGGATTCCGGTAGCTCGGTCGACGTGATGTACTACGATACGCTCAAATCGCTCGGAAAATCCAAAAAGGACCTTGAAGAGGTCAAGATGCAACTTTCCGGACTCGGTGGATATCCCACTTTTCCACTTGGAGTCTTAAAGACTCGTGTGAGTCTCGCCGGAAAGGAGCATCCCACCGAGTTCGTAGTCGTCGACGTCCCGGGGCCGTACAACTTGATACTAGGGCGCCCTTGGATCCATGGCATGGGAGCGGTACCTTCATCCTTGCATCAAATGGTTCAATTCACGGATAAGGGTGCAATTGTGCGGGTGTGGGCCAACCAACTTCAGGCAAGGTTGTGCGCGAAAGGAGTTCGGCCCGATGAGAGGATCGCGGATGGCGACAACGGGCTCGGGCGAGTGGACATCGTCACCGGCACCGACCGAGAGCACGATCCGGATCACCGCGAGCGCGGTTCTGATCGCCGCGGGCGCGGGTGCGATTCCGGCGACTTGCGGCCCTGCGTGGCCCTAGATGAGTCGGCCGAGTCTTAGGATTTCATGTAGTGGGGGCGGTACTCTTTTTTCCCATGTGGTTTTGATGAGCCCCCCCTAGATTTTTCATTTTTTAGTTTGTCTTAAGTTCATGACATTCATGTTTAAATTCTTAATTAAAGTTTGCATTGTTTTGCATTAGGTTGTGTCTTTGCATAAAAAATACCAACGTTACGCGGTGCGCTAACGGAATAACTTGGCCAAGGAAAACACCCTATGAAGGCCCTACGCGACGTTTGCGTAGGAGTTGCACGGATCCTGTATTCATGGCATACGGATGTACGAATCTACGAATATACGAATATACGAATGTACGAATGTACGAATGTACGAATATACGAATGAGAGCACCCTAATCTACATGGCCACTCACCGCTTTGAGTTCCGGTCCCTATACACGGGATAGTACTAAGTACACGAGTATATGTGTCCCGGAGGGGGCATTGTAGGCGGGCAAGATTCCGACATCAATTAGTTAGCATTTATTTCTCTATCTTATTTATTATGCTTATCCATATTTATTCTGCTTTATCCTTTAATATGGTAGTTACTCTAGTTAGGATATTATTTATGGAGGAGAATCTTATCTTCGCTTGGGATAAGATATTGGTTGACTTAGGGAGCAAGGCATCGCCCAACCCTAACCCTAATGGGCCGATCTGGCTAGGGGCGCCCCCCCCCCCCTCGCCTGTCCCTCTCCTTTATAAATACACATGTATTCGCTCATGTGCCTGGTAAGTCAAGTTCTAAGCTATCGCTCTGTCTGGACGTCTTTATTCGACATTGCCCTTACTGACTTAAGCATCGGAGGTGGATTAGGGGTCGCTCGCCCCTAGGTCCATTGTTTTGTAGGTCATTGAAGGTAACGAGGCGCGTGGAGTGGAAGAACATCAAAGAAGGATCAGAAACTTATACACGACATATTTTGTGTACTAACAGATAGCAAGTCAAACTATAGATGGCATTCTAGAAGCGGCCGATTAACACTGTTTCATTTTGATAATGCGGATATATTTCTCTGATTCAACTTTTCTGCATTTAAGTACGTTCACTGTCTTTGACTTTTCAGGTAATGGCATATGACTTCCACCTTGCCCTCTTGACCTTAAAACATTTTCTCTTTAATTAATCCCTAATCTCTTCATCAACACCGATTAATGTAATAGTACATATATATAACCATGACCTATATAACACAAAGAATACATACACATTAATATATGCCAGCAAATTCTCGTTTAAGGGATAAACTAACAAACTCTTAGAAATATGCAAACAGAATGTGCAACAGAATGAATTTTGATTTTTATTGAATGAATTATTCTGTTACAAAACATAACCATTTATAGTAGCTAGGTTGTTTAGCTAGATATTACAACTAGAATAAACTGGTTCACTAGACCCGGTTTATACCAACACAAACTCCATATATGCACATGTCCTATTAACGAATTAGATGGATGGCAGTTTACCTACTTTTAACTTAGGCGCCAGATTGCACCTTATTAATTTATGTTCAGTACCTAAGGCCTTACTCCCTACCCTTACTAATTTATGTTCAGTACCTAATTAAGTTGCGATATTTGGTAATACGTGGGATTAGGCGTAAATCATCATAACTACCCAGAGCATGTAAGTACGTGATGAAAAATGCAATTGGAGGGATCAATTGATTGAAATGGTTCAGATAAAAATATGAATTAAACTTTTACTGGATAATAACTAGTTCAAGAAATTTGACCTACTAGAATTGCCGTGAATAAAAAAGTACAAAAAAAACACGTCAGCAAGAGAGGGCGGGTCCACCAGCCGTTGCTGACTTGCTTCCTGAATCCAACCGTTGAAAGTCAGAACAGAAGACACAACAAGCTAGCTAGCCTCCCAAAATGGATCCTCTGGAAGGTCACACCCTCTTTCTTGTCAAACTTCAAACATACACACTACTATAAACTGAATTACCACCTTCGATTCTCAATCCCTCTCACAATTCAATTAATTAGTTCCCTTCTCTGTCCTAGCTATGACGATCATCAAACCCCCCCAATCCAATCTCATCTTCCTCTTCCTCATCTCGATCGGCCATGTCCTTCTTCAACTCTCCCCGGTCGCCGCCCAAACGTCGGACCCGACCGACCCCAACTACGGGAACAACATAAACCCGTCGGTGGGGATCGTGATCATCGCGCTGGTGGTGTCCCTCTTCCTGCTGGGGTTCTTCTCCATGTACATCCGCCACTGCGCCGGCGACTACTCTGCCACGACCGCGGGGGTGCGCCTCCCATTGGGCCAAGCAGGCCGCTCGAGGCGCGGCCCCCGCGGCCTGGACGCCACCGTCATCTCGGGCTTCCCGACGCTGGAGTACTCCTCCATCAAGTCCCTCCACATCGGCAAGTCCACGCTCGAGTGCGCCGTCTGCCTCAACGAGTTCGAAGACGACGAGACCCTCCGCCTCATCCCCAAGTGCGACCACGTCTTCCACCCCGACTGCATCGACACGTGGCTCGCCTCCCACACCACCTGCCCCGTCTGCCGTGCCGACCTCACCCCACGCCCCGAGACCGACGTCGATACGACCCAGCTCGGCCAGATCTCCGAGACCCACGACGCCCAGGCCGCCGACAACGACGACGTGGTCATCCACGTGGCGGACGAGCAGCAGCCAGACGCCATGCCTCCTCGCGGTGAATGCGAAGGCGAGGCGATGGAGCGGCCCCTGCACCCGCGGCAGCTGGGGCGGAGCCGCACGCGGAGAAGCGCGTCGGTACGGCCCGGCCCCAGATGGTTGGGGATGTTCCCGCGCTCCAACTCCACGGGACACGTGGCGGAGAACATGGAGCGGTTTACCCTCAGGGTGCCCGACGAGGTCAGGCGCCAGATCATCAGCGGCCACCTCAACCGGACCACCAGCTGCGTCGCCCTGCCCAGGGAGGGCAGCTCCCGCCGTGGGCCCCGCCCCGGGGAAGGCAGTAGCCGCGGGGGCAGGCTGTTCGGTAGCTTACGGTCTGATCGGGCTGCAGCCCGGTCCGACCGCTGGATGTTCTCCCTTGCGCCGCCCTTCTTCTCTAGGGCGCCGTCCGTCAGGTCGCCCAAGGTCGCCGCGGCCGGAGATGCCGGGTCCGTCAAGTCCAGTAAGGCGGCGCCTGATAGCGTCCACGTTTCTAGTAGCTCTAATGTGTCGTCCGCCCCACCAAATCTACCTCCGGTTTGATCGATTCGTGGCCTATTGATCACACTGTTACGTGTACATTATTAATTATATCTAATCTATACTACTAGTAGGTTGTTTTTTGTTCTACATTTGATTGTGTTTTTACTTTTCCGAATGGAAAATTTTCTTAGACGGTGATGTTGAAATGTTACGGTGTAACCGCGAGTCCTTAGCTCCCAATTTTTCTATATAACTTGTTATCAATGTTTAAACGGTGCATATATGATCAAATATTGTGCTGAAACTGTTAAATGGAACTATCACAAAAAATAAAGCACAATAAATGATATTTGCATGTTATGCATTGAAAAACTTGTTACATATATCCAGCCTGTGGCTATACGTGTTATAATTGTAAAGTTCAACGTATTAGAATTTTTTTTGTTATTCTTCTAGAGGAAAGACTCATTCAAGACTAGACCATGTCAACAACAGAACTATATTGTGAAAATTACTCTATATTCATTGGTCTTGCTGGACTTTTCATTAACAAGTACTTCTGATCAAAAAAAATTATGGAGGACATTTTAAAAGAAAGTGTATTTATTATCAATATATTTAAGTAAGATTGAAAATATTATACATGATCACTTACGTTTGTAATAACTTAAGTGTTTGGTATAAATTCGGGTATGGAAATGATACAAGGTATGAGGTTGAGTGGTATGAGGTTGGAAACCCGTACTTATAGCTAAGTGTTTGGTACAAAAATTAGGAATGAAATTAAATGGCTTATTGAGATAAAAAAAAATGAAATCTTGAAAAAACTTACTAAATAGATTTTCCAAGGACCCTTAATGATGAATGGTAAATGATAGTTGATGAACAAAATAACTTGTTATGTGATAAATATGAGTTTCAATCTCATACACATGGTATACGTCGGGTATGGTTGGGTTTGAGATATGGATTTAAAAACCTAATATTTAGATACCAAAACATAGTCATGGAACCGTGCCGGGCTAGGCCGGGCCGCCACCGGGCCGGGCCAAGAAACCGTGGCCCAGGCCCGGCCTGTCAAATCACCGGGCTGGGCCGGGCGGGTTAGGAGCGGGCCGGGATGGCCCACACATACCGGGCCGATGGTTTATTTTTAATAATTACTTTTCAAATTTTTAATAATTAAGATGCCTATGTAATAATTTTAATAATTATAGTGCATATTAATTTTATTTTTACACAAATATAATTTATAGGGTGCAAATAATTTTATTTTTACAAATATACAATTAATAGGGTGCATATTAATTTTATTTTTACAAAAAACAAAATTAATATGCAGCGGGTCGGTCCAGGCCGGGCTGGACTGGAAAACTCCGGCCTAGGCCCGGCCCATGGCCCGTCTGGCCCGCGGGCTGGCCGGGCCGGGCTTTTTTGGACCCATGACACCGGGCTGGGCCGGGCCAGACCGAGCTGACCCACACTATTAACCATCACTAACCAAACAATAAGTATGAGATTTTCATTTCCAAACTCATATCTTGATTTTTGATTCCCCTTACCAAATACCCCTAATAAGTATGAGCACATATATATAGAATTAAGTCTGGTTTAGTTAAGAGATTTTCTCATTTCCATTTCGTGAATGGTGATCCAATGGATTACGTGTATGTGCAATATTACTTCTGTTGGACTGATGTTCCTTCGGGATCAGTCGAACAATAAAGTGATCTCTCGGGATCAGTCCCATGAGTTTTGATGATGATAAACACCATAAGGTTTAATGGTTTGAGTTTTGCCAAAGTGTTTCAGGAGAAAACAGGTGCAAAGGGAACAAGAGAACCAGAGAACAAGAGCAGAAAGAGAGATTGGTCCCAGAGGGATCAATGTGCCAGCCAGCCACGTGTTGGACGTCTATTTAAGGAAAGCGTGTGTTTCCTTCATTAAGGACGTGTATCTACAGCTGGAAGAGGTTGTTATTATCTTTAAAAGGATGATAATAAATATGGGAAGCATATCTCGTGGATTTGGTAATTACTTGGAGTCCAAGGAGTCAAAAAGATATGATAGAAGATCCTGTTGAAGATCTTATTGTGTAAATCCGTGTATGGTTAATTATTAGGTGGAAAGATATTATTTTATGGCAAGAAAATAATATCATATCAGACCTAATCGTTTACTATATATTAGGATATAGTTTAGGGTTTTTCTAAGGTTGGAAATTACCCGCTTGGAGTTCTTCTACAAGAGAGAAAAGGAGACTTCGTTTGGAGAAGAAAGGC
This sequence comes from Polygonum maritimum, assembly GCA_963924305.1. NCBI lineage: Eukaryota > Viridiplantae > Streptophyta > Magnoliopsida > Caryophyllales > Polygonaceae > Polygonum > Polygonum maritimum. The sequence goes on from OZ002728.1 coordinate 38,500,281, forward strand.
GGCGACTTTAAGGAGTTTTGGAAGCTTCTTAACCAACCATTGGAGTTCTTAGAGGAGAGCTTCATCGTCGTTGTTCAGAGGATCAACGATCTGCACAGTCTCAGGGATCAGTAACAGCAGACGCACTTGTTGATACTGAAGAAGGACTCGAACCCATTGAAGCTTGAGAGGTCAAGTTTCTGAGGTATAGTTGGTCTACTTTGAGTTGCTTATACGTTCTAAGGGCTAGAAGTTAGGAGAGTATTCTAGGAGGAGTCTAGTTTACGTTGGTACCTTAACTTGCCATTGTAGTTCGTGATAATCAATAAAAGTAAGTAAGCCATTGAAAATCCTTCTAAGGAAGGTAGAGGTTTTACTAAAGTGACTAGTTGGTTGCTTTGGGTTTCCTCTCTAAATATTGTGTCCTTTGTGTGTGTTGTTTTCGTTTCGTGATAGATTGATCCCTGCTAAGGATCAGTAACTGTTTGCTACTTGTTTCCTGTTGCTTCCGCTGTTCAGTTCTTTGATTCCCTAAGGATCAGGGTCTGTATTCTAACACGTCGATCCTACAACTTCTTTTTTATTTGGTCAAAACGTGTGAAGGATTACTATAATTTAATCTAGATATAGATTATGGGTTTGTTTGGTTCTCATCAAGCGTAAAATAAATAGTAAACTTACTATAATTTAATCTAGATATAGATTATGGGTTTGTTTGGTTCTCATCAAGCGTAAAATAAACAGTAAACTAACCTAATATATCAGCATCATGATATGTAAATCACACCGCTTGAGTGACCACAATCTTTATACAAAAATGATGATTGTAAGTCTTGTCGTGGTCCTTTATTTGTTTGCTTAATCAAGAATATGGTAACCATGTACAAAAATTCTCCTTTAATGTAACTTAGTTAGCTTCTTGAGACTCCTTCTTTTCCAGACTCCTTGAATAACCTAGGACATGTAAAATAATGGACAAAAAGGTGGGATGCACATTTGCCCCGCGGGGATGGGGACCCGTGGAGACCCGCCCCTAATGGGACGGGGATTCCCCGACTTAGTGAGGAGTGGGGCGGGGATGGGGATCGGGTTTCAATTCACCGATGGGGATGGGGCGGGGACGGGAATCTATTATCCGTCCCCTAATATTATAAATTTTATTTTTATATAGGAAGTAAAAGTGTATGGATTTGACATACTACTGCTTACTAAAAATACATTTTGTTAATCAATTATCTTATACAACTATTTAAGTTATGTATTTTCTAGTTTTAATAATTTTGGATGGACAATTCTCTAGTTTTAATAATTTTGCATGAATGATTTCTAATTTAATTAAGGTATTTAATATTTGAGGTTATCCATCTATATATGTTATAAAATAGATATATGGTTTAATTATGCTTAGAATTTGAAGTAATTTTTTGAAATGTTAAAAGTAAATAAAAGTCTTTAATAAAAAAAATTAATAAATGGGGCCCCGTTAACATACCAAAACCCGATGGGTATTCCCCGCCCCGCTCCCCGCCGGGGATTAGATGGGGATGGGGTGGGGATGGGGGGACTAATAGGGGGTGGGGATGGGGATGGGGAATGCATTATCCGCCCCGCCCCGCCCCATGTGCATCGTCGGGGACCCCTTAATCCACATCCGATACCTAAGTCAATAGAGAATCCTTCGAGTTGAGCGCGAGGGTAAGGGAGAAGTAAAAGCTAGGGTTTCGAGAAAAGGGGAGAGAATGCTCCATACATGGCGATTTCCATGCATTTATAGAGGAATAGATATGGGTCAGTCGATTACTTGGAGTCCAATCCAGCACAATTCTATCCATACGCATAGGATAGAATCTTTCCCCATAACACTTAACCGCCATAATTAATAAAGGGATATTTATAGAGAAGATAGAGAAAAGCGTAATAAATAAGATAATTAAATTTTACCTTACCTAGCGAGTTAAAGATGGCGATTAATTTTACCCGCTCACAAATGCCCCACCTACGATTGAGTTTTCTCAACTCGGATTGTAGGATACTATAGGTCGCCGCACAGCTGTTTACTTGTAGTGGCCATGCGGATTAATCGATGGTCAGCGTTGACTTGAGGTTCCCTATTCATATATTCGTATATTCGTACATCCATGAGCGAATATCACGGGATCATAGCTCCTCGCCCACACGCGGATGTGGGAGAAGTCCATCGGTGTGGTGCACCGTTGTTGCGCTATTTTTTGTGCAGACTCAAGCTAATGCAAATAACAGACTTTTATTAAAGAATAAACATGAATGTTATGGCCTAAGGACAACGCTAATGATATGCAAAAATGAAAAATGTAAGGGGCCTCATCAAAACCACGTGGGAAAAAGAGTACCCCCTATATGAATCCTAGCCTCGGGATCCCTGCGCACAAGGGTTTGGGCACCCGCAGTCACGCCTGCTCGGGCTATGGCCACAACTCTTCTCTTCAAATCCGCCTCGATCTGCACCCCATCCGCGCTCGCGGAAGGTGGAACCATGCCCGCGGCCTGGCGACCTGCGGTCGCGGCCTAGGAATCGGCGGTCGCGGTTCAGCTCCAGATTTGAGGTTTCGCTCTCTGGAGCGGGACCGCGCTCGCGGTAGGGGTCCTTGCGCCCGCGGGTTTGCCCCAGTCCGCGGTCTTCCTCTTCGTCTTCGATCTTTTGTTAGAATTCTTTCTTGGGACGCGTTCCCCTTGAGCACATGCGAGCTTCTAGCTGGTTAGCCCATACCCGGACAATGGAATCTCTGTCTCTGAATTGAATCATTTGATGAAGGGTCGACGGAACTGCTCTCATCTCATGAATCCATGGTCGTCCCAAAATTAGGTTGTAAGAAGAAGGGACATCGACGATGAGGAACTCTACCTCCATAGTCCTCTTGGCAAGGTCAACCTGCGTCTTGTACATCCCGAGGGGGAACGTCGGGTAGCCCCCTAGGCCGGTGAGCTGCATCTTCACTGGAACCAAATCTTCGCTCTTCTTTCCAAGTAATTTGAACACCTCGTAGTACATGATGTCTACCGAGCTTCCCGGGTCTACCAAGGTGCACCGCACCTTGAAACCCTCTATCTCCACTGCGAGGACCAAGGGGTCCTTGTGCGGGACTTGGATGGAAGCGAGGTCCTTGTCCCGGAAAAGCAACCCGTCCACGGTGGGCAGCGGCGATGGTGGTGCGCGTGGCTCGGTTTGTTGGACCTTCATCACCTCGAGCTCATGACACAACTTTTTGAAGTTGCTTCGCGAGGCATCATCTTCATGCTTCTAGATTGCCGAGATGGTTTGGACAATTTCAATTTGCTTGTTTCTTGGTTCTTCTTGCTCTTCGGTCTTCGCCTTGTCTATGAATTCATCCAAGTACCCCCTCCTTACTAAGCTCTCGAGGTACTTCTTGTATTGATCACAATCCTCAGTCATATGACCCCGAGCTTTGTGATACATGCAATACTTTCTGCTTTGGGGATCATCCTTGACCTCGTCCCTTGAAGGATAGCTAAAGTACTTCTCGTTCCGAATGCGTGGAATGATCCTGTAGATGGGTGTGTTGAAGACGGTGAACATTGCCTTTGTTTGCTCGGGCCGCTCCTTCCGCTTGGCGTCTTTCTTGGTGAATCGTCCTGACCTTCGCGGCGGCGAGGGCGATCTCCCTTCCTCAACGAAACCCTCGTTCTCCAACCACACATACTGATGTACCCGCTCTCTGAGTTCGTTGATAGAAGAGGGGAGACGGAGTGTCAACTCCTTTCTCAACTCACTCTCAAACGGGAGTGCTCTCTTGAAAGTAGTGATAGCGGTCTTCTCATCGCATTTTTTGATTTCAGCGTAGTATTCCATGAAGCGATTCGAGAAGCGGCGCAAACTCTCATTTCGATTCATCGTAAGGCCGAAGAGTGTGTCAAGAGACACTGCATCGTGGTTGTTTTGCGATGTAGTGCTCGACGAACACGGTGGCGAGCTGCTCCCACGATATTATCGACCCCGGCTCCAAAGCTTGGAACCATTTGAGGGATCCCTTTGTAAGGCTGCAAGGGAACATCTTGCACATGACATGAGTGGATCCTCGTTCACCCAAAGAGCCATCTTGTGTGAGAAAGAGGCGATGTGGCTCACGGGATGGGTGTTCCCATCGTAAAGTTCAAACGATGGAGGAGAGAACTTGGCGGAGGGTTTTGCGTGTTGGATGTCTCTATGGAATGGTGTGAAGGTTACAATGGACAGCTTGTGTTGCGCCTGCTCTTGAGCCGATTGTAGGGTGCCACCCTGCGCTTTCAAGAGATCACGTAACCTCCTCTTGGCGCGCTCGTGAGCCCTCATCCTCCCCTCGTGCTCTTCTTCGGCTTCAGCTTAATAGTCGTGCCTCCTATCCTTTTTTCTGCCCCGGTCGCGGGTCAAGTCGGGTGCTTCGGAAGGATCGTACCGATCCGTGACAAAATCGCGCGATCTCTCGTGTTGTTTGCTAGACCCGCGGTCGCGGGTCGAGCTGCCACGATTGCGGTTCTCTCGGCCGCGCTCGCGGCAATCCTGACGATTAGGGTTTCCAGAATCGCCCGAGTACGGGTCGTCGGGTGGTGGTGGATCCGTGACCCGGATTCTCTTTTGAGGGGGCGATCGGTGGTCATCCCTCATTCGACCTCTTGGTGCCCGACGATCGTTGTCGTAATCCATCTGCATCTCCTCGGGTTCGCCAGAACTAGTGCGGTTGTTTGCGAACTCAATAATGCTAGCGGGTCGCGGGGTGGTCCTAGACTCACTGACAAGGCACTTGCCCTGTACTTTCTCCAAGGTGTGCTTTAGCTTTGCAATCTCTTCTAGGGATAGATCCAAGCGGGATTCTGCCCTAGTACACCTTGACTGCATGGCCTCGTTTTCTCCTAAGGCGATGGCCAAGATGTGGACGGTCTCGTCGTCCTGCTCGTTCTCCACGGTGGCCGAAACTCAATTGCCACCGTTGTGGCCTGCATGACTCGACTAGCCTCTCTCATGGTGCGAATTAGGGTATTCGCGGTTAGGGTTTTCGACAGGCTCAGGGATTGTCAATCCGCGACCGCGGGAGGACCAGCCGCGACCGCGATTTTGCCCAGTGGAGGCGTTTTTGAGTCTGGATCCAGCTCGATGGCCCCAAGTTACGATCTTCGGTGAGGTGCGCTGCGGAATCCCGTGTGTTAGGTTCGCGCCGTCGTTGCGATGACTCTCGAACCCATCAATTGACTTGCGTCCCCATTAGTCTGTGTGAAGAACAGACGCGTCGGCGAGGGGGACCAAGTCGCGATTTGAGTCCTTCTTGAGCAAGGCGCTTTGCTCGGATCGTAGGGCGACCCTCTGTCCCGAGCGAATATCGAGTTGCTCGTCTGTAGGGTTCCGCTCATCCTTGCGATCGCTCAAATTCGCGCGCTCTGCCTCGGTTCTGCACTCGCGGCCACCGTTCCGCGCTTGCGGTGGAGACCCGCGATCGCGGGTTTTTCCCGCGATGCTATGTTTTTCCCCACGGAGGGCGCCAATTGTAAGTGCACAAAAATTTTCCTTTAATGCAACTTAGTTAGCTCCTTGAGACTCCTTCTTCTCCAGGCTCCTTGAATGACCTAGGACCTGCTAAACAATGGACAAAGGAGCGGGGACCCCTTAATCCACCTCGGATGCCTAAGTCAATAAAGAATCCTTCGAGTTGAGCGCGAGGGTAAGGGAGAAGTAAAAGCTAGGGTTTCGAGAAAAGGGGAGAGAATGCTCCATACATGGCGATTTCCATGTATTTATAGAGGAAGAGATATGGGTCAGTCGATTACTTGGAGCCCAATCCAGCACAATTCTATCCATACGCATAGGATATAATCTTTCCCCGTAACACTTAACTGTCATAAGTATAATAAAGAGATATTTATGGAAAAGATAGAGAAAAACGTAATAAATAAGATAATTAAAATTTACCTTTATATAGCGAGTTAAAGATGACGATTAATTTATTCGGTAACCAAACTTCTTTTGATAGGAGTAAATATTAGACTCTCAAATTAAGATAATTTTTTTTTTATCAATACATGACGACATATAATTAGACCATATGCATATATTTTCTTTTTGTTTACGCTTCTGCAGTGAAACCAAATGAGTCGGGAAGTCTCATTGATCGCCTCGCTATGTTTCATGCATTTGATGCATATATGCACAATGCACTCCCATATCTTATACGTGAGTAGTCATCACATCAATCAATATTTTCCCACATCGAAGGTACCTTAAAAACTTTAGCACATTTCCAAGCCAAATCTTATAACAATAGGATTAGAATGGGATAAAGTTGTCGCTGTTGACCATAAAATGAAATTAAGTACTCCGTAGTAGTGTTAATTAAGGGTCTCGTTTTGAGTTCCTTCGATCATGATTGTTATTTGATCAACGATAAACCGAGCTAGCCCTTCTGGATTGTTGGTGACCTTCTAGAAGGGCAATAATTAATTTACAAGAGCCACTCTTTACTTTTGACCATTCGCTGATTATTGATTATAATGGCTGCGGATGGGGAAATAGACATTTAAAAAATCAATTTCAGCAAGCTTAAGTTCCTCCGATTCAACAAATGTGCTTAAGATTTCAAACTCCCTCTGTAATCATCCAAAACTTGATTGCTAATAGCGCAGATAAGGATGAAAAATGTCACGTCACGTACGCTAGATGATCCTAAACTTAATACTCCTATTACGAATTTGATAATATAAATTCATAAATGATTTTTGTGAAATATGTAATACTATAATTTCATAAATGTGCACCAATTTAAGTACTTTTTCCCGGGAGGAAAAGTTGTTAAAAGCTATAGGTATCTTTTTCCTGCAATAAATAATCCCCCATGCTATAACTTTATAAGGGATACCTTTAGCTTAACTTGTTTGGATGGATAACTTTAAACGAAAATTGCTCCAAATTTCATTTAACCGTTACCTTTTTTTTATTGTGTTAACAAGGTAGGTTTTTTAAAATATGGGCATGGCCTCCTTTTTCTTGGATTAAAAATATTCGATTCACACGCTAGGGAAGCATTACGCTCTATGAATTTGTCTTTGTTTGATACCAAGTATAAGTTGTTTGAGTCGAGGCTACTGAGGTTCAGTTCCTATAAGGTTTTCTGATTGGTTAATGTTTTAGTAGGTTTTCGAGGAGAGGTTTGAAATGATTAAATAAAAACTTTGATAGAGATAGATTTCACGATGTTTTCAGAAAAAGTTAACTCAACTTTTTTATTTATTAATTTGATTAATAATATTTTTTGGTAATTTTAAGACAAAACCTACTTAAAAATCTTGTAGTACAAAACATCATATTAGGTTTAATAGGTTTTAAATTAGAAAACTTTTACCAACTTAAAAATCTTGTAGTTCATAACATCATGTTTGGTTTTTGACAAGTTTTAAATTAGAAAACTTTTACAAACTAAAATATCTACACTACCAAAAAACCTCTTTAAAAATCATATTATTTTTAAAAACCTTGATTTGTTAAACAGGGCTAACTGCTAAGTATAGACATAAGTAGTTAGTACAATCTATCTCGGAGGCTTCGTCTATTATGAATGGGTCACCAATCACCATTCCATTCATTTACAACGAGTTAGCCCAAATCCAATTTTAAACAGCCCTCCCTATATTTGGGCTGCATATCTCCTGAGAGAGAGAGAGATCCACCATTTTTCGTGTGCTCAAAATATGTGATGTAGTTGTAATACTAGTCTACTACTCATCGTGTACATCTTTTTTCTTTATATCTTTTGTAATTTCTTTCTTCCCGTGGTTTGTGGTTAGTAACACTAATAATACTATGTAATGACAATGATTAAGTCTTACAATTACATTTAATACTCCCTCTGTTTCATAATAAGTGTCGTTTTGGCACTTAAAATTTGTTTCATAATATGTGTCGTTTTAGGTTTTCAAAGTGATTTAATAGGGGTGAATGATGATAATTTTTATTGGAATGTGTATTTGTTGACTAAAGTTGTTTATGCATTGGCCAAAAAAATGTAATGAGTGGTAAGTTTAAAAAAAAGTTGTAAGTTTTAAAGTGAATGATTGCTTTCCTTAAAAACTGTGTTAAGAGCTAAAACGACACTTATTATGAAACGGAGGGAGCATTTGAGTATTCTACATAGGAGAGATATTTTATTAGATAGTGTAATCATTCCACTTGTTATTTGCTGAGTTCCTCAATCGTATCAGAGCAATGATGGACACACGTCCTGCTGTCAGTCCTCCAACCAAATCCAGAGATCCCCAGACCAGAAAACCCTAGAATCATGTACAACCCCCACGGTCCCATCGACGGTTGACGGACACGGAACAAATTTAAAGAGATGGTACAAATTTTCTAAAATACAATATAACAAGAATAATCAATAAAGTTAGTTACTTAATTAATACTCTTAAATAAAAAAAATGACACTTATTTGCCAATAAATTTTTATTTTATAACATCTCATTTAGAAAAAAAAATAGATGCTTTATATAAAAATCAGAAAGGATTACATTAAATACAAGTGATTCGAAAACAGACAATATTAATATATAATATGGATTGACCAAACTCGTATATGGCATTAATTTCACAATCTCTACATGTGTTGTTGAGATACATATTAGGATAGAATCAAATTTTTGGGTATCTTTGTATTTCCTTATCTTTAGCATAGGATATGATTATTTTCTTGGGTTTCAAGATTGACATGTATCGGTACATCTATAGAAACTCAATTGGGTTATCAATACAACACACGATCAATTTATACATCTCACACAAAGTTTTATATGGTATCAGTTTTTCTCGATCGATCCTAGGTCGTTCTCCCAGCCATCTCGTCTGAATCTCTGTCCGGTGACAAGTCACTGTTGGACGCCACCGAGAAATCCTCTACTCCTCTTGATGCGTTCACTGGTGATTCCTCCACGAACTCCGGCAACCTTCTTCAGACAGCGTCCGGCGCATCATCCTTTGGGCTCCACTTTCCGCAACTCAACATCAAGTTGGACTGCTCCAACTATCCAGTCTGGCGTCACACTATTCGAAAGTCTCTTACTTGCTTCAAATTGGACGGGTGATGTCTTCTTATTTGGTGGTGTTTTATATGTGTTTTCCTTAGTAGATTTGTTTCTTTCCCCCTCTTTTCTTGTGTGTTTTGTTCCCTTTTAGCTTAGTTCCCGCATTTCAATGAGATTCGGAGACTATGCGTGTTCTTGTGTGTTTTATAAGCATTTTGGCAAGGATCAAGGATCTTCTTGAAGGTGGATCGATGCATGGAGCAAGGCACGAGCTAAAGGAGGAAGGGAAGGAGCAAGCCATGAAGAAAACAAGAGGAAAAGCCAAGAAGAAGAGGTGGCACGAGTTGTGGATCGAGTTTGATCGAAGCCGGGCCCGAAGAGAAGATTTCAGCCTGGACCGACTTGCCCAGTAAGTCGGGCCCGAGGTGGCTCCGTGTCGGTCCATGTCGGTTTCGTGGATTGGGCACCAAGGAATTGATGAGTAGTCTTCCACATTTGCCCCTCACCTACAAAACCCCTCTTGTCTTCTAATTTTGGGGGGTTCCCACACTTAGAGACACAATTAACACAAAAATCCTCTCAAGACAATACTTGGAGAGCCAGGAGAAAGGAGAGAAGAAGGAGAAAAGAGAGGATCGGCCAAGGAGAGGAAGAGATTGCTAGGTTTGATTGTTAGTTTAGCTTTTGTTTTGGTTTGATCTTTTGGATTTGGCAAACTTGGCCTTGAGATTGTGGATTGATTTTGATTTGTGAATGAAATTTGGCTTTGATTTGAGATCGATTATGATGATTGTGATGCTTTGTGATTTTGTTGCTTTCATTACTTGCTATATGGAGTAGATTTCCTTGATCTTGGGTAATGGGGGAAAACTCTAGCTAGGTTGAGCTAGAAACCCCAATTCCATAAGCCTTGAGTGCTTGATCTAGGAACCTACTCTACATAGAGCTACAATTCCTTGCGAAAGTAGGGGATCAAGGCTTGTGATTGGCGAAGTAACGAAAGTGAAAAACATCCATCACAAGACCTTGCTTCGAAGGGGAGAAGCAAAAGCCAATCTCCCCATGATCGATGTGTAGAGTGGTTTGGACAAGGTGAAAGCCTCTCGATCCAACCTAGATCATCACTTGTTGCTTGAATTGGGGTGGAAAAGGCTCAATCTACTAGAGAAGGAACCCAAAGCCCAAGATCTACTTTCAATCACTTGAGTTCGACATCCCCATTTACCTCGAGCCCGACTTCCAGAGAGTCGGTCCCGACGTCCTTCCTCCCATCTAACTCGGGCCTAACGTGACCTTGTGTCGGTCCCGGTTGCTCCTTTCGTTTTCCTTTGTTTTAAGTTCTCTTTTCCCGTTTTCAAGTATTGTGGCACATCAATCGAGTAGATTTCCCGAGCGTTCGACACCCACCACGTACTACATTAGGGTCGGGTTATAAATGTATCTCTAGACCCTCGCATCCGTGAGCGATTAAAAGATTGGCGCCGTTGCCGGGGAATTCTAAGTGCATCGAGTGCCAATTTGTTGAGTCTTTTGTATTTTGGTAGTGATTTGGGTGAGGGAATAGCCCAAGCCCTTTGTTGGTTTTTTATTTGTTTGGTTTGTGTTTTTGCTCTGTAGGTGTATGTGAGCTCGTTCCTCCCGAGGAACCCTTGAGCTTGAGTTTGTAAGTGATCCCGAGAGTATTATCAAGCAAGCACGAAGAAGAAGAAGGATGGAGAATCAAGCTCTCCATGGTGATGATGAGTTGGCCCGTCTTAGAGCCGAGGTGATTAGGTTGCAAGTTGAGAAGGACAACTAAGAGACGTTGATGAGGAGAGAAAGGGAACAAAGGATGAGGGCCGAAGTTAAACTCAACGCTCTACCCCGGAATGCACATCAATATATGCATCCGGAGTTGAGGGTACCCGAGCCTGCCATTGTGCGAAGTTGCTAAGAACTTCGAGATCAAGACGCAATTTATCTCCCTCATCAAGCGAGATCAATTTGAGGGCCGTCCACATGAATGTCCCATAGAGCACGTCAAACGCTTTGTGGACTGATAACGATGATTTAGTCGTTTTAAACCACAATTATGCAAAGAAAACCACACTAACTTAAACCAAAGTATAAAGCAAGTAAGGGTCGATTCCACAGGGAGACAAGTTATCTTTAGCAGATAATTATGTGTCAAACAGAAGTAACAAGGGGGGTTTTTAGGTTTAATTCACACACTAGCATGCAAATCATAAGAATTCAAGAGTTTATCAATCAATATTTAGAAACACTTAGGAAAACAAATATCCGCATTCGCTTGACAAGTTAATCATTGATTTCATTCAATATCTATGCAATGGAAATTCCAATTCCTTTTCAAAAGTAATTAATAGCACAAGCAGATACTATTAACCCTAACTAGATAAATAATCATGAAACTATCAAGATTCAATCTAACTAGCAGCATTCAAGATCAGGAATATAATTGGATACAAACTAAGATAAAACAACCAGTTTTTACCCTAGGAAGCAAATCGATTCTCTTATGCATACAACTAATACAACCAGATATTAGCACAATGCAGTTGCTACTTATGAATTAGAGATGCTCAACTAGAAAAACTCTAAATCTAGCAGTAACCGAATAACAATAAATCCTAGATGATCAGGCTAGAAATCATTAAAACAAGTCAATAGCAATTCAAGCAAGAGAAAATATTAAATTCATGCAATCAATAAGAAATTAGAAATCTCACAACTGAATAAGAAGGAACACTTCAATTGTCTGTCTAAGCAAAGAGGCTTAGTTCTCCATAGATCTCCAAAATACAAAAATAATTCCAAAACCAAAAAATAGGTCTAAACAAAGGGTCCAAAAGCCCTTAAATATGAGAAAACAAGATATCCAAAAATACATAAAAACCGGACCTAAAATAATATCCAAAAGGTCACTAAATAAAACGCAGCGTTTAAAGAGGAAACCGCCTCGGCACTGGCAGCGGGCGCCGCCTATGGGCAGCGGTCGCCGCCAGCCACAGATCGTCTTTTCTTCGTCTTCTTCACTTCAGCTCCAAGTGGTCTTCAGGGTACCTCTGCTCTTCCTTCTTTAACGCTCCAAACTCCATCTTTAGCACCTAAAACATGACTAAAAGTATGCTAAAACCTCATCTAAATACACAACATAAATGTGTATATCATGGACATGTGCGAGACGATCTCAACCGACGAGGAGACTTTAGAGTATGTGCTATTAAAGGCGTTCAAGTGGTCTCTTGGGGGTAAAGCCGCTCATTGGCTTGAAAGCCAACCCCTGAGATCGATCACTACTTGGAGAGCACTCCACGAATCCTTTTTGATGAAGTTCTTCCCGCCCTCAAAGACTACCGAGCTCCGAAGGAAGTTTGCTAGTTTCCAACAAGGCCCGAGCGAGCCTCTTTTTGAAGCTTGGGACCGATTTAAGGAGATGTTGCGCCAATGTCCCACTCATGGCCAACAACCTTATGTGCTTCAAGACATTTTCTTCCAAGGCATCAATCCGGCGACAAAGGACAAGCTCAACCTCCACACAGATTGTGGATTCATAGATTTGACACCGGATCAAGCATGGGAGCTTCTTGACAAGCTTGCCGACTATGAAGCCATGTATGGGGTTAGTCAAGCTAGCAAGGAAGTGAAGTCTCAAGGTGAAGGTGCAAGAAAGTTGTATGATCCGAAAGGTGAAGAGATTGACAAGGATGTCAAGCTTCAATTTCTTGAAGGAGAAGTGAGTAAGCTCAAGAGGCAAGTCCGCTACTACAAGAAAAATGCCCGAGCATGTGAAGAGTGTGGATCCTATGCACAAGCAACTCAAGTTTGTCCAAATGAAAGCCAAGTGCACTTGGCCGAGCAAATTGAAGAAGCAAACTATGTTCGTGGTAACTTTGGTGGTAGAGGCAACTACAACAACGGTGGTAATGGTAGGTGGAACAATGGGCAAGCTCTAGGCTACAACAACTTCCACCAAAATGAGCCAAGAGCGCCACAACCACCTCCATATAGGCCACCCGGATTCAATGAACAACCACCGTGGGTGCAAGAAATAAAAGAAGGATTCAAGGAAATGAGGACTCAATTCAATGAGTTCGGAGCATGGAGGAGACAAGTCGACAATCAACTTATTCAACTAGCAACTCAAGCCCCAAGAGATTACGGGAAACTTCCGGGCCGCCCCGAGGAGAATCCCCGAGTTCAACACAATCAAAATGAAGTTCGGGCAATAGGATTGAGAAGTGGCCGAAACTTACCCAAGCCACACGTGCACAAGAAGAACGAAGAAAGCCGGACCGACTTACCCAGCAAGTCGGGTCCGAGTCGCCCAGAAGCCGGACCAGCTAGTGGACTAGTTACTCTGCCCAGGACCGAGATGTAGGGTATGTCGGGCTCGAGTTGCCCAGATGTCGGACCGACTACTCTGCCTCAACTCTGCCCCAGGCCCTTGATGCAGGACGTCGGGCTCGATATGGTGCCTAAGTCGGTCCAGCCAAAAAAAAGTTGCAAGTGAGGTGGGCAAGTCCAAGGAGGTTGATTCAAGCAAGATTCCAAGTGCAACACCTCTTCCCTATCCTTCAAGAAAGCCAAAAGATATAGTAGAAGGTAAGCTCAAGCGCTCTCTTAAGCTCTTGCAAGGCTTGAACATCACCATTCCATTTACCGACGCGTTGAGTGAGATGCCGTCATATGCAAAGTTCTTGAAGGAGATTCTAAGCAAGAAGCGGTCAATTGTTGAGATGCAAGATGAAGTAAAGACTTTAGAGTTGCCGCAAAAGTTGGGACACCCCGGCCGATTTGCTATTACAATTGGCGTGGGTTCGCAAAACTTTCAAGCATTGTGTGACCTTGGGGCAAGCACGAGCATCATTCCTTACACCATATGGAAATCTACATCCATGGGTCTCATAGCTCCGGTCAACATGAGGTTGACAATAGCGGATGGGTCTTCCATTGAGTCAATTGGTATTGTTGAGGATTACCCGGTTTGCATTGAAGGCCACTATGTTCCAATCGACTTTGTTGTGGTGGATATGATAGAAGTGCCGGGTCAACCGATTATATTAGGGAGACCTTTCGTTGCTACGGTTGGGGCAATCATTGATGTCAAAAAGGGCTATTTGTCTCTTGACATTGGAGGAAAAGAGATCGAGTTTTTCTTTAGGCCAACTTCAAAAGGAGCCGTTCATAAGGAAGCCAAGATGATCCAAGCTTGGCTGAATGGATTGCAATGGGAAGCCGTTTCTAAGAAGCCAAAGTCAAGAGAGCTTAAATTGAAGGCCATCCCACCACCTCGAGGAGTTGAGATAGAGCGCCAAGGTCTAGTCATCAACATGATTGAGCATGAGCAATTGGAGGAAAGGATGTCTTATTTGGAGGTGTTCAAGGCCGAGAAGGATGAAGTTCAAGCACCACCGGAACCATCTCAAGAGCTCAAAGAGCTTCCAAAAGATATGAGGTACGCATTTCTTGGTCCCAACTCTTCTTTGCCCGTATTCATAAATGCTAACTTAAATGAGGAAGAGGAGTCTAAATTGTTAGAGGTTCTAAGAAAACATAGAGGAGCTTTAGGGTATTCATTAGAAGAACTAAAGGGAATCTCTCCCTCCATTTGCATGCATAGGATTTATATGGAGGGCAACCATAAACCACTATTGAACCACAAAGAAGATTAAATCCCAACATGAAAGAAGTGGTAAAAAGTGAAATACTTAGGATGTTGGATGCGGGAATCATCTTCCCAATTTCCGATAGCAAGTATGTGAGTCTCGTGCATGTAGTTCCTAAGATAGGAGGACTCACCGTTGTGCAAACTGAAAAGGGAGGAATGATCCCTACGAGAACCACAACAAAATGGCATATGTGTATTGATTACCGTAAGCTTAATAGTGGCACTCACAAGGATCATTTTCCTCTTCCTTTCATAGACCAAGTCCTTGAAAGGTTAGCACAACATGAATACTTTTGCTACCTCGACGGGTATAGCGGGTTTTGGCAAATCCCTATTCATCCCGATGATCAAGAGAAGACGACATTCACATGTCCCTATGGAACATTTGCCTATAGACGCATGCCTTTTGGCTTGTACAATGCTCCGGCAACGTTTCAAAGGTGCATGATGTCCATCTTCTCCGATATGGTTGAGGATATAGTGGAAGTATCTATGGATGATTTCTCCGTCTATGGTTCCTCATTTAATGTTTGCTTAGCTAACTAGACAAGGTTTTGACTAGATGTGAGGAGACTAGCTTGGTGCTTAATTGGGAGAAATGCCACTTTATGGTGAAGGAAGGCATAGTTCTAGGACACCTCATTTCTAGTAGGGGGATAGAAGTTGATAAGGCCAAAGTTGAAATAATTGAAAAACTTCCCCCTCCTTCTTTTGTGCGTGATGTTAGGAGCTTCCTAGGTCATGCGGGGTTTTATAGACGGTTTATCAAGGACTTTTCTAAGATTGCTAAACCATTGTCTAACCTCTTAATGAAGGATGTTCCCTTCGAATTTTCCGAGGATTGTATGTTATTTTTGTAGGTTAAGGGACGCCTTGATTTCGGCTCCAATAATGGCGGCACCCGATTGGAATCTTCCATTCGAGGTAATGTGTGATGCAAGCGATTTCGCCGTAGGGGCCGTCCTTGGGCAAAGGAAGGATGGGAAGTTGCATGCCATCTACTATGCAAGCAAAACTTTGAACGAAACTCAATGCAAGTACACAACAATGGAGAAAGAATTTCCTGCGGTGGTGTTTGCATTCGAGATATTTCGTTCATATCTTGTGGGATCAAAGGTGGTAGTCTTCACGGACCATGCGGCAATCAAATACCTCATGAAGAAGAAAGATGCAAAGCCAAGGCTTTTAAGATGGATGCTCCTCCTCCAAGAGTTCGACCATGAGATCAAGGACAAAACCGGTGCGGAAAATGTGGTGGCCGATCATTTATCCCGTTTGCCCATTGAGTACATGTTGGAAATGGATGATGGCTCGGCTATAGATGATTCAAGGGCGGACGAAGCTCTCATGAGTGGAGAAGAAGAAAAGGAGGACGGACCGACGAGCCCAGCAAGTCGGGCCCGAGGTCTAGAGAGTCTGACCGAAGGCAGAGCAGGTACCAGAGAGGGTGGACCGAGGTCCTCAAAGTCAGGCCCGAGTTACCTATGTGCCTGCGAAGCTAGTCCGACATCTAACCGTGTCGGGCCCGATACACTTCAATGTCGGTCCGTGGAAGAAAGTAAGTCTTCTAACTCGATTTCCATTCCTTCTCGTTCTAAAGTGATTCATTCCTCTTCCCCCACTCGCCGTCGTTCCATTTGTGCCGTAAGTCGAGGGGTTTCCCCTTGGTTTGCGGATTTTGCTAACTTTGCCGTAGGGGGAGAAATCCCACCAAATTTGTCTTATCAAGATAGAAAAAAATTCTTACATGACGCTAGACAATATTTTTGGGATGATCCATATCTCTACAAGGAAGGGTGATAGGCGTTATTTTAGTCGTCCTAATACCGATCAAAATAAACCAAACTACCTACTAGGAATGTAGTAGGGAAGTAAGGGTTGATCCCACAGAGACTCAGGTTTTCAATGTTTATTGTTGTATTACTCAGAGTTAGAAAAAGGGGGGTTTTTGAATGTGATTCTAATAACTATCAAAACTAAACATGCAAAACTAAGATTGACTTATCAAATATGAGAGAAGTATGCTCAACTAGTTAACATCCATTGTGAACTTGATTATTGATCATTGATTTTCAAAATTCTCTTTTTACCTTGACTAATCTATTGCGGAATGCTAATAACCCAACTTCATGGAATTATTAATCCTACTTCAATTCTAGTTATTAGCCCGACCGGTACTAACAACCCTAATTATCAAATAACCTAAGAGACCTCCTAGATTCAATTTGACAACAGTATTAAGATTCAAGTATCAATAGAAACATGTATTCAGAGCAACCAGACATCCAAATAACATGCGATTGAATTCTCTTCTCTAATCAACTAGTCCTACCAGTCCTAGATTGATTAAAGGTTCTACTTTTGATCTAATTAACACCGACCGGTAATTAGAAAGATCTAGTTGTAATTCAACCTAGAAATCATATTAGGTGATCAAGCTAATAAAACCCTAGGCTGAAATTAAGCAATTAAGCACAGAGAAAACAATCTAGTCAAGGGAAATTAAGAACAATCAAACCTCACAATAATACTTTGTTCACAACTTCAATTAACTAGTCAAGCAAAAGGAATTTAGCTACTGAAAGACATTGAAAAACTTACAAAGTTTCCCATAGGGTTCTTGTTCTCCAAGTCTTCAATAATAACCCTCAAAGTCAAGAGTTATGAGAATATAAACCTAGAAACTAATATCCAAAAATATATCTAAGAGGTTTCTAAAAATATTATCCAAAACAAGTTTCAACCCAAAGCCCAAGCCCATACAAAATCTCGTTTTCGCGGACGCGGGGAGAAACGCGGCCAGACCCTAAAGCGCGGGCGCGCTTTGGCTTGCCTGCCCGAGTTTTCACGCCAGATGCTCAGGTGTCGAAGCGCAGGGTACACCTCTAAACCGCGGGCGCGCTTTGGAACCTCCTGCCCGCGCTTTCAACACTGGTCGTCACATATCACTTCAAAGGCTGTTTTGACCCACTTCGAGTTGGAATTTGGACTCGGAGTAAAAAGATGAATTGTAGCTCTTCGAGTTAGCTTTCCAATGACACCAAAATCAGATCGATCCGACCACCATAGCTCCAGATCTAGCCCTTACAAGCAAGAGGTGTTGAAACAACAACTCCAATACATAGTCTGGATCCAAGTGTGCTTTTCCCATCACCTCTTGGGCTAATCTCATAGCTTGGCTCTCTTCTTGCCTTCTCCAATGCTTTGGCTTCACCTCCTCTCCACTTATTGTCTTCACATCTATAATTAAAAACCACAACAAAGTGTAGATATCCGAATCTTTCTACAAACTAACAAAACTAGCAAAACTAACTAAAACTATACCAAAAACCATAAAAATCCTAACTAAACATGTCCTAAAACACTACCTAACATGTGCCTATCAAATTCCCCCATGCTTGAACCTTGCTTGTCCTCAAGCAAGAAATAAAATCAAAGTCACACCACAACTAGCAAGTTAAAGCATCCATCTTAATATCAATCCACATTTTCATCAAATAAGCTAAAGCTTAACCAAGACATCATCGCATACATGTACTAGAAGCTTTCAAAATCAAATCATTAATCCATTCTAGACCTCACCAAGGTAAATGTGTTTTGCACTCTACACTCAAGTGTTTAAGGGATATGTGTTTCACTCAACATCAACTTTGAAAACTAGACTACCATAGGCTTGCATCAGTGTTCTAACTCTCCACTATGAATGATTAAACACACAACAAAAATCATGAGGACTTTTTAAAGGGTTGTAATGAGGCCAAGGTATACACAAGTAGGTAGGGAAATATTTGGTCATGTGGTGCTAAAAATCCGGGAACTAGTGTGCACAAAAACCCAAAT
The DNA here is from genome assembly GCA_963924305.1 of Polygonum maritimum. NCBI lineage: Eukaryota > Viridiplantae > Streptophyta > Magnoliopsida > Caryophyllales > Polygonaceae > Polygonum > Polygonum maritimum. The sequence goes on from OZ002728.1 coordinate 38,518,804, forward strand.
TACAAAAAACCACTATCAACTTCATAATTCAGCCAACTTATTTCACCTCTTCTCCATAACTTTTGTTTCTACACTTTTGCTCATTTTTCTTCTTTTTCAACTTTCTTGAGGCTTTTCAACTTGATTTCACATTTTTATTTCACCTCAATCAAACACTTTTTTTTTTCTTTTCATCATTTTTTGTTCAACTCCTTATCTCTTTTTTTTCTTCCTTTTAACTCAACACAAATCCTTTCTTCAACCATCTCACCCAAGAATCATCTCCAACTACACAAAAACACCCTAGCTAAATCCTAATTCCCGGAAAGGGTCAAGCTTATATGGGCTAGGAAAAATTTTGTGGAGCTACAGAATAAGGCTATAGGTTCAAAATTAGGCTATCAAACAAAGGATCATGCATAAGGTAGATAAGGATATAATGAGCTAATAAAAATGCCTCAATCATTTTAATTTCATGCATTCAAATCATGTAATGTAGCCTTGAAAAAGATATCTAAACGCAAGTTCTAGAGCTAGCAATCAAAGCGATACACTCAAGAAAATATGCAAATATGCAATAAAAGGCTCAAAATAATCTCACAAGGCATAAATGTCTAGAACTTCATAAACAATCCAAAATTTCAACTTCCTATGCATGCTCAATCCTATAATCAAGATTAATAACTTAAGAATCATGCTTCAATCCAAGGAAACTTCAACCAACAAGCAAGTCATGGGTTAGATAATACTCTTAACTTAGAGAGACAAGTGGTCAAGTAGGGAAATTTGGTTCCTAAAATGCAATATTTTTGTGATTTTTCAATTTTTTAATTTTTTTTGTAATTTTTTAAATTTTTAATCAATGCAAAACAAGAAATTAAACATGCAAATGCAACTATATGAATGCAATCTAAGACTAAGCAAGCAATCCCTTCCCCCATGCTTAAATTTTACATTGTCCCCAATGTAAAGTAAAAGTAAAGAGAAAAGAAAAACTAACCAAGTCATCTACTAATCCGGATCTTGAGGTGGTGGTGGGAAGCACTCGGCGGCCGAGCTATGATATGTGCAACCCGAGTTATGAGACCTGTACGCCAGGCTAACTAGAAACAAAACAAAACAAAAAACAAAAAAAAAAAACTATACTAAACTAATACTAAGAATCAAAAACAACTATCCTAATCACTTGGGTTGCCTCCCAAGAAGCGCTTCATTAACGTCGTTAGCTTGACGAGAGCACAATTTCACAGGCTCAGACATTGTCAATGCCCTTAACAACCTATCAAATACCTGCGAGCTCATCTTAACGAAACATAAATAACACACGAATAAGTTGAGTTTAAATAACATGTCAGTCAAACACCGTTTCAACTTATCAAACCTATGAGCCCAATTTTCATAAGATGGCATATGCTCGAACCAATGCGAATCAAGTGGTGGCTTTTCAATATATGTATGAAATGAATCAAAGCTCTTACCAGAACTACCACTTTCAATCAAGATGAACTCAGAGAAATCCCTAGAATTTTCATCATGCTGCAAACTTGGTTCTTCGAATGAATAAGCGATAGGAAGGAATGCAATCGGCTCATTGAGTTCGGTGGCCTCTTCTTTAGCAATATAAACTCCACAAGGCTCATCTATGGTCTCCTCGAGATGAGTAGCATCACATGGAACATCAAAGTCACCATCTTGACCTAACTCATGTGTAGGGAATTGCTCCTCCACATGCATTTGAGTATTTAATTCAGGGGCTCTTGAAACGTCACAAGCCTCATCAGGTTGGAGTATTGATGAAGATAATCCGACCAACAAACACTGACGGCCCATATAACAAAGAAAATCCCAACACTCCATAGGTTCCATACATAGAATTCGTCCATTGCTCATGTATTCAGCCAACTCAAGAGTTTCATGATTCATACCCTCAATAATGCCCATGCAAAAACTTCCAATACTAATATGAAGTCCCTGAGCACCAAGTCCATCCATATAATCTTGGAATCTAACGAAGTACCAATGAAATTGCTCATCCTGAAACTGTTTACATTCGAACAAAGCCATAGATTAGTAGCACAGGTGTGCACCCGAAGCTAGGTCCACACAAGAGTAACAAAACAATAAACACAAGAAAACAACCGAGTCCCCGGCAACGGCGCCAATTTGATAGGCGGTATTTTAGTCGTCCTAATACCGATCAAAATAAACCAAACTACCTACTAGGAATGTAGTAGGGAAGTAAGGGTCGATCCCACAGAGACTCAGGTTTTCAATGTTTATTGTTGTATTACTCAGAGTTAGAAAAAGGGGGGTTTTTGAATGTGATTCTAATAACTATCAAAACTAAACATGCAAAACTAAGATTAACTTATCAAATATGAGAGAAGTATGCTCAACTAGTTAACATCCATTGTGAACTTGATTATTGATCATTGATTTTCAAAATTCTCTTTTTACCTTGACTAATCTATTGCGGAATGCTAATAACCCAACTTCATGGAATTATTAATCCTACTTCAATTCTAGTTATTAGCCCGACCGGTACTAACAACCCTAATTATCAAATAACCTAAGAGACCTCCTAGATTCAATTTGACAACAGCATTAAGATTCAAGTATCAATAGAAACATGTATTCAGAGCAACCAGACATCCAAATAACATGCGATTGAATTCTCTTCTCTAATCAACTAGTCCTACCAGTCCTAGATTGATTAAAGGTTCTACTTTTGATCTAATTAACACCGACCGGTAATTAGAAAGATCTAGTTGTAATTCAACCTAGAAATCATATTAGGTGATCAAGCTAATAAAACCCTAGGCTGAAATTAAGCAATTAAGCACAGAGAAAACAATCTAGTCAAGGGAAATTAAGAACAATCAAACCTCACAATAATACTTTGTTCACAACTTCAATTAACTAGTCAAGCAAAAGGAATTTAGCTACTGAAAGACATTGAAAAACTTACAAAGTTTCCCATAGGGTTCTTGTTCTCCAAGTCTTCAATAATAACCCTCAAAGTCAAGAGTTATGAGAATATAAACCTAGAAACTAATATCCAAAAATATATCTAAGAGGTTTCTAAAAATATTATCCAAAACAAGTTTCAACCCAAAGCCCAAGCCCATACAAAATCTCGTTTTCGCGGACGCGGGGAGAAACGCGGCCAGACCCTAAAGCGCGGGCGCGCTTTGGCTTGCCTGCCCGAGTTTTCACGCCAGATGCTCAGGTGTCGAAGCGCGGGGTACACCTCTAAACCGCGGGCGCGCTTTGGAACCTCCTGCCCGCGCTTTCAACACTGGTCGTCACATATCACTTCAAAGGCTGTTTTGACCCACTTCGAGTTGGAATTTGGACTCGGAGTAAAAAGATGAATTGTAGCTCTTCGAGTTAGCTTTCCAATGACACCAAAATCAGATCGATCCGACCACCATAGCTCCAGATCCAGCCCTTACAAGCAAGAGGTGTTGAAACAACAACTCCAATACATAGTCTGGATCCAAGTGTGCTTTTCCCATCACCTCTTGGGCTAATCTCATAGCTTTGCTCTCTTCTTGCCTTCTCCAATGCTTTGGCTTCACCTCCTCTCCACTTATTGTCTTCACATCTATAATTAAAAACCACAACAAAGTGTAGATATCCGAATCTTTCTACAAACTAACAAAACTAGCAAAACTAACTAAAACTATACCAAAAACCATAAAAATCCTAACTAAACATGTCCTAAAACACTACCTAACATGTGCCTATCAAAGGGAGTGATCGAATCTATAGACGGTGTGTGCCAAGTGAAGAGGTTGAGAGCATCATCCACCATTGCCATTCCTTGCCTACGGGAGGTCATGCCAAGAGTCTCAAAACCACCTCAAAAATTCTTCAATGTGGTTATTATTGGCCAACCATGTTCAAGGATGTGCATGACTATGTGAAGAAGTGTGAGGAGTGCCAAAGAGAGGGCAACATATTAAGGCGGAATAAAACTCCTCAAACCTGCATACTAGAAGTTCAGCTATTTGATGTATGGGGCATCGATTTCATGGGACCATTTCCGACATCAGGGCCTTACAAGTACATCTTGGTAGCCGTGGACTATGTCTCAAAATGGGTGGAGGCCATACCGACGAGAACCAACGATGCTAAGGTGGTGATGAAGTTCTTGAAAAGCAACATTTTTGCAAGGTTTGGTGTGCCTAGAGTTCTCATAAGTGATGGTGGTCCTCATTTCATCGAGAGGTGCTTCGAGAATGTGTTGATAAAGTATGGGGTTTCTCACCGAGTTGCCACTCCCTATCATCCACAAACAAGTGGGCAAGTCGAGGTGTCAAACCGCTAAATTAAGGCCATCTTGGAGAAAACCGTGTCTCGATCAAGGAAAGATTGGTCCTCTAAGCTCGATGACGCACTTAGGGCCTATAGAACCGCTTTCAAAATGCCTTTTCTGAACTACACCCTTCAATCTAGTGATTGGCAAGGCGTGCCATCTTCCGGTGGAACTAGAGCATAAGGCAAAATGGGCTCTCAAAGAGTTAAATTGGGATATTAACTTGGCCGGTGAGAAGAGGTTTCTTGAGCTTCATGAGTTGGGAGAGTTGAGGTTGAAAGCCTATGAGAACTCCAAGTTGTACAAGGAGAAGACCAAGAAGTGGCATGATAGGAAGTTAATCCCAAAGACTTATCAAGCCGGTGATAGACTTTTCAACTCAAGCCTTAAACTCTTCCCGGGAAAGCTAAGGTCTAGGTGGAGTGGACCATTTGTGGTTCACCATGTCTACCCTCATGGTGCGGTGGACTTGGTTGATGAGCAAGGAAACATTTTCAAAGTAAATGGTCACCGAGTGAAGAAGTTCTATGACAAGACCGATCCAAGCGAGGAGGTTAGAGCCTCATGGGCTCTCGTCTTCGCCGATTAATCCTAGACATGCTAATGAATAATAAAGAAATTGTGAGCTCTTTGTACTCTTCTCTCTTGCTTTTACTTTTGGTTTCCTTGTTTGATGGGGACATCAAAATTTTAAGTATGGGGTGGGGAAATGCTCATGATTTTGCTTGTTTGTGTTTGTGCTTTGAGGATATTTGGTTTTTAGTTTGTGTTTTTTGGGATGGTTGTTTCTTGGATTGTGGTTTGATGAGTAACATGGATGATTGAGTTTGGATTTGTTTGTTTGGATGGTGTAAAGAAAATGTTTGCAAAAATCCATAAAAATTTGAAAAAATTGAGTTGAAAACAACAAAAAGATTTTTTGTTTTGTAGTTTTTGGACTAGAAATTCCCATCGTAGATGTCCAAAGATGAAAGCTAATGATGATGCGAGCATGTAAATTCCTTTGCATATTTTTGGATAGTTTAGCCTCTAAAAATGATGTTGCTTTTGATGTGATCATGATGTCTTGCTTGTTTTTATTGAACATGTGAGTTCTAGGATGAGTCTTTATGCAACTAAGTGTGTGTGACCCTTGTGAGATTGATTTTTGACCATTTTAGGGATGCTAGTTCATACTTGCATATCCCTCATATTTCTTGTGTGATTAGCTCATGCATGCTTAGTAGAATTTGCTATTGAGGTGTTTAACTATTTTCCAAGACCGTCATGAGAATTGCACTAGCATTGTCACATTGATTTGAACTTTGTTCTTTTAGTCACAAAAATGTTCCATATCCTACCATGAAGTTAATCCTTTGTTTGTAGCACCGTTCTAGCCTAAGGCCTTTGTTTGAAACTCCTCAAAAATATTATTCCTAGCCTTATATGACTTGACCCTTATGGGATTGGACTTTAGAATAGAGGTTTGGATTGTATTTGAAGAGTTGAGATTCTCTTGGGTTTAAGGGAAAAGACTGGTGTTATGAATCTTGTGGGTAGTGCATCTTTGTTGTGTGAAAAAGTGATTCAAAATGAAAAGAAAAGAAAGAAAAAGAAAATGTTGGAAGTGGAAAGTGGATTGAAAGGTGTGAAAAAGCTTAAGTGAAGTAAGGGTCCGACCGAGTTCGAAGCAACATCGGGCCCGAGTTAAGAGAAAGTCGGTCCAGTGAGCAAAGTTGTGAAAAATCCAACAAAAAGCCTAAGTGCAAAGATGAAGTGAAATGTTAAGTGAAATTTTGGGTTGAGAGAAAAATTTTAAGCTTTTTGGAATGAGGGTAAAGTTGATTGTGGAATTCAATTTGGTGAAGTTGGTGAGAGTTTAGGTTGTTCAATTCCCATTGTAAGCACCACAAGACCAAAATAATTCCCACCTTGAGAAACACCAAAAGCCCCATTACAACCCGGCCGAATGGAACCTCTTTGAGGACCTCCATTGAGCCAAGTTCGAATTTTTTGTGTACTTTGTAATAGGCATCTCTAGGTAGAGGATTTGGTGATATTAGCTTCAATAGTAAAGTCTTTACTTGCATGATGTTTGAGCTTGAGTGTTCATTGCTATACCCATACACATGATGAGTGATACACATTCACATATCCCTAAAGTGAGGCTTAGTTGCATTGACTCTATTCCTTTGAGCACTTAATCATGTGTGATGATGTAATTTTGATTAAATATCAATCACTTGTGTTTAAATGTGTTTTTCATACGAGGCTTTACTTGAAGATTATATATGTTTCATTCTTACTTACATTGTTATTTCTTGAGGACAAGCAAGTCTAAGTATGGGGTATTTTGATGTCTTCTTATTTGGTGGTGTTTTATATGTGTTTTCCTTAGTAGTTTTGTTTCTTTCCCCCTCTTTTCTTGTGTGTTTTTTTCCCTTTTAGCTTACTTCCCGCATTTCTATGAGATTCGGAGACTATTCGTGTTTTTGTGTGTTTTATAGGCATTTTGGCAAGGATCAAGGATCTTCTTGAAGGTGGATCGATGCATGGAGCAAGGCACGAGCTAAAGGAGGAAGGGAAGGAGCAAGCCATGAAGAAAACAAGAGGAAAAGCCAAGAAGCAGAGGTGGCACGAGCTGTGGATCGAGTTTGATCGAAGCCGGGCCCGAAGAGAAGATTTCAGCCTGGACCGACTTGCCTAGTAAGTCGAGTCCGAGGTGGCTCCGTGTCGGTCCATGTCGGTTTCGTGGATTGGGCACCAAGGAATTGATGAGTATTCTTCCACATTTACCCCTCACCTAGAAAACCCCTCTTGTCTTCTAATTTTGGGGGGTTCCCACACTTAGAGACACAATTAACACAAAAGTCCTCTCAAGCCAATACTTGTAGAGCAAGGAGAAAGGAGAGAAGAAGGAGAACAGAGAGGATCGGCCAAGGAGAGGAAGAGATTGCTAGGTTTGATTGTTAGTTTAGCTTTGCTTTGGTTTGATCTTTTGGATTTGGCAAACTTGGCCTTGAGATTGTGGATTGATTTTGATTTGTGAATGAAATTTGGCTTTGATTTGAGATCGATGATGATGATTGTGATGCTTTGTGATTTTGTTGCTTTCATTACTTGCTATATGGAGTAGATCTCCTTGATCTTGGGTAATAGGGGAAAACTCTAGGTAGGTTGAGCTAGAAACCCCAATTTCATAAGCCTTGAGTGCTTGATCTAGGAACCTACTCTACATAGAGCTACAATTCCTTGCGAAAGTAGGGGATCAAGGCTTGTGATTGGCGAAGTAACGAAAATGAAAAACATCCATCACAAGACCTTGCTTCGAAGGGGAGAAGCAAAAGCCAATCTCCCCATGATCGATGTGTAGAGTGGTTTGGACGAGGTGAAAGCCTCTCGATCCAACCTAGATCATCACTTGTTGCTTGAATTGGGGTGGAAAAGGCTCAATCTACTAGAGAAGGAACCCAAAGCGCAAGATCTACTTTCAATCACTTGAGTTCGACATCCCCAGTTACCTCGAGCCCGACTTCCAGAGAGTCGGTCCCGACGTCCTTCCTCCCAGCTAACTCGGGCCCGACGTGACCTTGTGTCAGTCCCGGTTGCTCCTTTCGTTTTCCTTTGTTTTAAGTTCTCTTTTCCCGTTTTCAAGTATTGTGGCACATCAATCGAGTAGACTTCCCGAGCGTTCGACACCCACCACGTACTACATTGGGGTCGGGTTATAAATGTATCTCTAGACCCTCGCATTCGTGAGCGATCAACGGGTTTCTTTCTGCAACCAATGCTCAGCCGGCCTTCCTACCGGCTCCTTCCGGCTCGACGGCGGCAGCATTGCCTAATCCCGCTTATGATGAATGGAAGCAAAAAGAAATGTTCATTCTTCTTTGGATTCAATCCACTTTATCTGCTTCTCTACTTGCCCAGGCTACTAGGGCTGACACCACACATGAGTTGTGGTTTATTTTTGAGCGTATGTTCTTTGCTCAAACTCGTGCTCGTTATATGTATCTCAAGCAGCAGATGCAAACTCTTCAGAAAGGCTCTCTCTCTCTATGCTTGAATATGTTGAAAAGAAATGCTCTTTCTCTGATGCTCTTGCTTAATGTGGCTATGTTGTTTCGGATCCTGATTTCGTTGAATGTGTTCTCAGTGGTCTTGATGCAAGTTATTCAGGTTTTCTTACAGCCTACAATATGCAGAGGGATCCCATCTCTTCTGATGAACTGCTCGGGCTCTTGTTACGGGAGGAGGAGCGCCTCTCGGTGTCTCTCCAACCAGCCCTTGACATGTCTCCTTCGGCCAATGTCGCTAATCGAGGTGCCCGCTCCAATCGCTCCTTCTCTGGGCCTGATTAGTCCACCGACTCTGGGGAATCTTCCACTCGTATGCACAACAGTTATGCTCTCGGGCTGGTCATGAAGCTAAAAACAGTTGGCAACGTCAAAACTTCAACGACTTCCCACCTACACACCCTAACTACAACAACCGCGGTCGTAGCTCAGGTCGTGGCGGTCGCGGGTCTGGGCATGGTGGAGGTCGCAACTCTCAACAGCAACAGGCCAACAATGTCTCTTATTCAGTTCCTTTTCAGCCCGCTCCTCCTCGGCAAGCATACCAAATTGCTCAATCTCCATCAACTCTTGTCGATCCAAATTGGTGCTTTGACTCTGGCGCAACCAATCATGTTACTTCTGACTTTGGTAATCTCTCTGTGCACTCTGATTACACTGGAAATGATGGTTTACAAGTGTAATCCTGTTCAATTAAACAACATCCTTTTTGTCCCTCAAATCAAGCAAAATCTCATTAGTGTTTCTCAATTAACCAAAGATAATAATGCTTACATGGTTTTCTTTCCCACTTGTTGTTTTGTTAAGGATCAGCAGGGGCGAACACTCCTCAAAGGAATCGTTGAAAACGGTCTTTATCATCTTCGTCTGCCATACTCCTCCACTCATCCCCCTCAAGCTTTCCTCGGTGCAAAGACCACTCTTCAAATATGGCATGAGCGTCTTGCTCATCCTCATGAGTCTATTTTTCGTCATTTAATTTCTAGGTTTAATTTGCCTGTTTCTTTGAATAATTTAAAACAAGTCTGTGAGTGTTGTTAGCTTGGTAAAAGTCATAAGTTATTTACTCCTCATAAACATGTTCGTAGTTCATCTCCTTTCGATCTAGTTTATTCTGATGTTTGGGGACCTTCTCCTATTAAATCATTTAATGGTAATTCGTATTTCCTTATCTTTGTGGATGATTGCACTAAATTTGTTTGGATCTATTTCCTTACTCATAAATCGCAGGTCTTGAATTATTTTCAATTATTTCAAAAGATGGTGTCAACTCAATTTAATGCCACTATAAGATAATTTCAATCTGATTGGGGTGGTGAATATCAAAATGTTTCTACTTATTTACAATCGCAGGGCATATTACATCGTGTCTCTTGTCCTCACACTCAATCTCAAAATGGAGCTGCTGAGCGACGACATCGTACTATTGTTGAAAAAGGCCTTGCTTTACTTCATCATGCTAAGTTACCTCAAATTTTTTGGGAACATGCCTTTCACACATCGGTTTATTTACATAAACGTACTATTACTCCTATTTTAGATTTTAAATCTCCATTTGAATCCCTTTATGATAAAATTCCAGATTATGGTTTCTTCAAAACCTTTGGTTGTTTGTGTTATCCATTTTTATGACCCTATGTGTCTAACAAACTTGAATATCGTTCTTTACCTTGTGTGTTTCTTGGTTATAGTAGCAAACATAAAGGCTACATATGTTTTCATGTTCCGACTCATAGGATTTACATTGCTCGCCATGTTATATTTGATGATACCACTTTTCCCTATCCTTTACATGCCTCGCCGCCATCTCCCACCAATTCCACACCTTTCGCTATTTCACCCTCCTTGCTTCAACAGGCGGCTTTACCATGGTCTCAACCATCCGCTCCATCGCCTCAACAGCCATGCACCATGCTCGTACCACTCACCACACCGCCCTCAACCACTCCGACGTCACCGCCTGATCCCATGCAGCCCCCTTCCGCCGCCAACTCGCCCTCCATTCCCCCCTCGGATAACGATGATAACACCGCTTCTCGTTCCTTGGATGAGGAGTTCGCATCTGCCTCCTCGCAAGACATAGGTAATTCCTCTCCTTCTCCTTCTTTACCATCTACTAATATCCCTTCTTATTTTCGTTCAGCTGAATCTTCCACTTATACTATGACTACCCGATCCAAAACCAACAACCTCAAACCTAAGACCTTCAACTCCACAAAACATCCTCTTCCTTCATATAATGATCCTTACCTTGAACCCAAAACATTTCTTCAAGCCTCAAAATCACCCGAATGACAACATGCCATGCAAACTGAATATGATGCCCTTTTGCGTAATGGGACTTAGGACATTGTCCCGCGCCCTTGTAATACTAATATTGTTGGTTGTAAGTGGGTGTACAGGATAAAACGAAAGGCGGATGGCACGATTGAATGCTACAAAGCTCGTTTGGTGACAAAGGGTTACAATCAAGAAGAAGGCGTTGATTATTTTGACACTTTCAGCCCGGTTGTCAAACCAACCACTATTCATCTTGTGCTCACTATTGCTCTGCAACACTCTTGGCCTATAAGACAAGTGGACATCAATAACGCCTTTCTCAATGGAGATCTTTCTGAGCAAGTCTATATGGATTAACCACTTGGGTTTATTGATCTTTCTCATGTATGCCTCCTCAAGAAGGCTTTGTACGGTCTCAAACAGGCTCCTAGGGCTTGGTTCACCAAGCTTCAGCAGTTTCTTCTTGCTCACGGCTTTCTTTCTTGCAAGTCCGATACTTCTCTCTTTGTTCGACGTGTTGGCTCCTCCGTGCTCTATCTACTTGTTTATGTTGATGATCTTCTCATTACTGACTCCTCCACTGCAGAGATCACCGACTTCATCACTCTCCTTAATCGCATGTTTGCCTTACGAGATCTCGGATCATTGCATTACTTTCTTGCCCTGGAGGTTCATAGAGGCTCCGATCATATTCTCTTGTCTCAACAGAAATACATTCGAGACCTTCTTGATCGAAGTAAGATGGGCGATGCGAAGCCGATTTCATCTCCTGCGGAATCGGGTTCACGCCTAGCTCAAACGGGTGACCCTCTTCCCAATCCTTCATTATATCGCAATATCGTTGGCGCCCTTCAATATGCTACTATCACTCGGCCAGAAATCTCTTATGCTGTTAATCGGGTTTGTCAATTCATGCACAATCTGACTGAAACACACTGGTCTGCTATCAAACGCATTCTCCACTACTTGAAGGGTTCCATTACTGCAGGGCTCGTCCTTCGTCCCTCTCGTGATCACAGGCTTGTGGCTTTCTGTGATGCGGGTTGGGCGTCTGATATCGATGATTGTCGTTCGCAACATGGTTTTGCAATCTACTATGGTGGTAATCTCATTAGCTGGGCCTCCAAGAAGCAACAGGTAATCGCTAAATCAAGCACAGAGGCCGAATATAGGGCCATAGCATTCACTGCCACTGAACTCATCTGTATACAAGAACTTTTATTAGAACTTCAAGCACCTCTTGTTCGGCCTCCTATCATCCTATGTGACACCCGGAGTGCTACATATATGAGTGTCAATCACGTCTTTCATCAGCGGCCTAAGCATATTAAAATTGATTTTTACTTTGTTCGTGAACAAGTTGAGGATGGTTCTTTGATTGTTCGACATGTTCGTGCTCAAGATCAAACCGCTGACATCTTCACCAAGGCCATCGGAACAACTCGGTTCATCCAGCTTCGCTCCAAGCTTCATGTTCGTAATCCGCCATGAGCTTGTGGGGGGTATTAGGATAGAATCAAATTTTTGTGTATCTTTGTATTTCCTTATCTTTAGCATAGGATAAGATTGTTTCCTTGGGCTCCAAGATTGACATGTATCTGTACATCTATATAAACCCAATTGGGTTATCAATACAACACACGATCAAATCATACATCTCACACAAAGTTTTATAATACAAATAAAGTCCAATTCAATATATAACTATGCTGAATTCTCAGCATTGAATTGATACACCTATCCAGCCTGACCAATAAACATTGATACAACTACAATTCACTCAAACTATTATGGCCTTGAAAATTTGGATTTAATGAACACGAAGGAGTGCGATCGATCAACAAACTAACCCAACAAAGACAATTCTGTATTTATGACAATCCACTACAAGCCCAACAACCGCCAATTTTTATATAACGTGACCGACTCGATCGATTTGTACGTTTCCATCAACCACAAGAGAAATATTGCTAAAAAAGCCATTTCAACCTTCTTATCCAATGATATCAATAATTAGATACAATTTGAAAAGAAAATCCAACAAAAAACCCCGTTGACCGTTAAGTGCGCGCCGCTTCCAGCTGGGGCGTTTGCACGTCTACAACGACGTCGTTTGAGGGCGACTGCTTGAGGAGATCGGCACGGCAACAGGGGCAAGTGGAATGGGAGGCGAGCCAGATGCCGACGCAATCAGGGTGGAACACGTGGCAGCACTTGGGCAGCAAACGCAGCGTTTCATGGTCCTCGAAGGCGCTAAGGCAGACGGCGCAGTCGGGCCCGGCGTTGACGTACTTGAGCTTGGCCTCCGAGTAGGGCAGCTCGGGGAACGACTTGACGACGGCGGGATCGAGCCCGCCTCGGCCTCCGCCTTCCGATCCCGGGACGCCGCCCTGGTGGGCGGAGGCGGCGGCCAGGCGGAGGAGGAGGTTGCTGCGGCGCATGAGGCACCGCTCGCGGAGGTAGTAGTAGAAGATGGCGGCGAAGATGATGAGGGCGGTGAAGAGGAGGAATATGATCCCGATGTAGGGCGAGGCCCGGACCGGGTTCGGGTAGTCGGAGTTTGGATCGGAGGCGGCGTTGACGTCGGTTGATGACGTGATGAGGAGGAGGAGGAGGAGGGTGAGGGTTTCACGATGTCGGAAGTTGGTCGTCATGAGGGTTTCTTAGTTAGTTGGATTTGTGATGATATGGAATTGTAGAGGTAATGTAGGTATTATGTATATAGTTTATTACTTTATTATTGTATGTACTTGATTTTAAAAAAATGTTTGTTAGTTATATTTATATGTGATGATGTAAATTAGAAGGTCTGAAATGTTCTTTGTCCCAACCGTGAATAAGAACTCAAGGTTTGGAAATAACGTGTCGATGAATCGATTTGATGTTTTCATTTTTGAAAAACCATGTATACAAGCTAGCTAGGTATCAATGAGTACAAGACAATATATATTACTCCAAGCTACTAATTAAACAAGGGCCAAGAACCATCAGAATTAAGATTCAGAGAAACCAGACTTAGTTACAGTCTCTTCGCGGAAGAGACTAGCTAGTGTGTAGAACGAGGAACGAGAGGGCAGATGCAATGAAATCGACTCTCGAGAACTCTCAAATTCTTAGGCATTTTAGCCGTGCTCAGGATAACCCTCAACTTTACTGCTATCCTGAGAGCGACTAGAATGCCTAAGAAGTTGAGGGTTGTCGAATTGATCTTCGTTGCATAGGGACGTACATGGATGCAACTACTATAAAGTTATGAAACTCTTTCGCACCACAAAGATGTGCCAAAAGATAGTTGACATCAAGCTCAGGGAGCTTGTTAGTATGTTGGAGAATCAATTTGAGTTCATGTCGGGGAGTCAAACATATATATAAGCCATCCATCCATCTGTTGGTGCTTTTGTTTTTCTACTTTGTGTTCGTTTCGAGTTTTTTCAGTATCTAACGAGAACACCATTTCATTATATGTGGGATAAGGTTGTGTATAGTTTAATTTCTCAAATCTCTGGACTTAGAGGTTTATGTTATTATGATAAGCCAAGTCACAAGTGTGCACTTAATTATTGAGTCTATACCAATATAACATCATTTAATATCGTTAATCATTAGACAATTTTTTGTTAATAAAATATGGTCTTTAGTCATAGACTTCTACATAAATAGCAACCGTCCAAGTCTGCCTACACCAAGTGACATTTTTTCCTTTATGCTTCGTTCATTCGTTGACTTATTCGATCAATGGAATTTTAGGGTGAAGAATTCAGATTATTTACTGTTATTATATACTCCTTCTTCCCTCCGTCTACTTCTATTTGACCTTTTAGATTCAAATATTTGTCTATTTCTATTTGGCCTTTTAGCCTTTTTTTGACCAATAAGTTCCAAACTTACCTTTAATTTGTTAATTGAAGTCTTCAAATATTTGTCTACTTCTATTTGGCCTTTTAGCCTTTTTTTACCAATAAGTTTCAAACTTACCCTTAATTAATTTGTTAATTGAAGTCTTGAAAATTGTAAAGTTTATAGTATGTGAGGAGTATTAATTATATAAGTATTTTTATAAAGATAGAATTGTCTTAATAATTGTGCAAATTACTAAAAGGACAATTAGAATTAAACAGAGGGAGTAAAAACTTAGGAAGGGAGTGTGTAACTTGAAGCTTCGGGCTTCATAATAGCACACCCTTAGATTTTATAAAAAACTCACCTTAGACCTGTTTCCATTCAACAACATTGAGTCCTTAGAGCAAAAATACCTTGAGCCGTTACAGCTTACATTGACATTTTTTGTAACGGTCAGATTTTATCTGGCGGTTACGTGATGTCCCTCTTTTTAGTTAGATTTTATATGATTTTGTTAGATAGATTGAGTCGGTTTTTAGTAGTTTTGTATCTTTTTGCATTGATCTTAGCATTCTTTTGCGAGTCGGAATCTATGCATGTGTTATTTGTATTTTGTAGGTTTTTAAAGCGTTAAGGAGCGGTTTAGAGTCATGTGGAGGTCATTGTACAAAGTTCACCAAAAAAAAAGAGGTCATTGTACAAAGGCTAGAGAGGATGCTTGGTGGAGTGAAGGCAATTAATGAGGCAAGAGGTGAAGAATTGAGGTGTTGAAGTCAAGAAGAGAGTTGAAAGAAGAAGAATCCATACCATACAAGATGTGGAGAAGATAGATGAGGCTTGAAGAGAAAAAGTTTCGAGCCTAGAAAGCCTCGTACCGAGCATACACAAGTTGGAGAAAAGAAGGAGAAGAAAACAAGGTTTCAAACAGGTCGTTACCAACCCATTTTGGGTAGGTATCAAGCCTCGTACCGAGCCTCTTGCAGGGTATTTAAGGAAGGTGTTGTAGTCGATTATGACTCATAGGTAGGTCGATTACGACCCATTTTTGGGTTGGTATCAAGCCTCATATGAAGATATTTTGAAGGAAGGTTGACAAAGTCTATTCCGACCTGGGGTGTGGGTTGGTACCGACCCGAAATGGGTTGGTTTGTGCCTATTACGTGGGATGCAATCCAAGATCTCTAGTGTTTTATTTTTAGGGCTTTTTAGAGTTTGTTCTGTTTCCTTTTTTAGTTCTTCCCACTAGCATTTAAGGAGACCTTAGGATGGCCTAAAAATCATCCAAGGGGGTCCTATAGGGATCCACAAATCTTCCAATTGATTTGAGATAGACATTGTTAGAGAGAAAAAAACTTGTGTTCCAAGTTAGAGTATTTTGTGGAGAAAAATTGTAAACACTTCTCTTTTAAATTCAAAGTTGTGATATTTGTTTAAATCATGTATTCTCTTCTTGTTTTTTTTTTATTATTTGCAAGATGAGTAGTGAGTAGTTTCTTTTTCTAGGGCTGGGGTAAAAACCCAACAATGTTAATCAATGATTCTATGATCAAAGTTGTTCTTATTATCTATCACTTTTATCCTCTTTGTTTGAAATTTAATTTCTTGATGAAAATTGAGGCATGCTCTTGTTTGCAATTTAATTGAAAGATAAAATTATGAATTTGAATAAAATTTGGGTTTTGAAGAAGAAAGTTGAAATTCCCTTGTATCAAATAAAAGGAAAGTGTTTGTTTTGGTGAAAATTGAAATAAACTCTTAATTAATTAGCGAAAGTCATTATCTTGATATAAGAATTTGTTTGATCATTGAATTATAGGTTGCATGTATAGCTTTGTTGTGGTAGTCCCCTGCCTTAGAAGTTTTTCAACATATTTATGCATCTTGTAAGTGTTCATGTGGAGTCGACTCCAAGCCAATTTGGGTTGGTACCGAGCCTGGTCCTTAGTTGATTGTTGAGGCTCGTGTGTTGTAAAGGTTGAGTTTGATACCAACTCTGACAAGGTCAGTACCGAGGTCATTCCTACCTTGTGTTTGGTATTTTTGCGTTGTTTTTGTTCGGTTTGGCAAGTAGGCTTAGAATCTTCTAGCCTCCATGGACGAACCTGACTCAGCTATACTCAGTGGGGTCTTGATCTATAAAGTTATTTGCTTGTTTAGGATCAAGAAACCCTATTGACTCGGCTAAAGTCGTCGTGCCAATATCAAAGATAAATAACCCAAACTACAAACTAGTATAGATTGCAAGTAAGGGGTCGAACCCAAGAGAACTATGACTTCTAGTATTAATATTATTACCAGCCAAAGAAAGGGGGATTTAAGAGAGAAATCTATACTAAACTATCCTAGGAAAACAAAACAAACAATAAACAAATCAATAAGGGAAGCAAGTTCATTCAAAAGATCCACTCCAATATAATCACTCGATCATAGATTCATCCATTGATTTCATTCACACCTATGGTTAATTCCTATCCTGATCATTAACAATCGCAAGTCCACGGTCCAAGCAATTCTATAACCCTAGGTAAGGACGCTTAAACCTAGAATTAGCATAGAGAACAAGGATATGCAGGATATATTATATCAAACAACCAAGCTGCGAGTCAATTGCAAGATAAAACAATCAATTCTCTTCTTAATCCTAGTTGCATAGACAACAGGTCTAGGTTAAGTTGTTTTCACAGATTAGTTTTGTCCACGGTCCAAACCTAATCAAACAGTAGAAAATCAATCAATTCAATAGGGTCGCGAATCCTAAAGAAACAATCAATAATCATAAGATGAAGCACAAGAGAATCAATATTAACCAAACGATAGAAATCAATTACCAAAACCTCACGAGTTCATACATCAGAGGTTCTCCCTTGAACAAACCCAAGGAGATTAGCTCTCCATAACTACACTAAACTAAAGAAGAATTGAAAACCTAACTATGAATTATGAGTTATGAGTTCTCTCTAAAATCCAACCTAAAAAACCCTATAAATAGTCTCAGAAAACAACTATCCGAAAATACTAAAAAGATATAAAAGATAAAAGGAAACAGGATAAACGGCGGAAATTTCCGCTGGACGCCACCCGCGGTCGCAGGTCAAGGCAATTTCTCACTTCGACTTCGCTGCTTCTACCGCGCCCGCGGCAGATCGCCCGCGGTCGCGGCCTTCACTTCAACACTTCTTCGAGCCTCTGTTGTTATTCCGCGGTCGCGCCTTGGGCTCCGCACCCGCGATTCTTCTGCAGACGACTCCAATCTTCACAAAATCTTCACTTTACCAACTTTTGTGTCTTCGGCCTTGATCTAACAAATATGCCTAAAAGCTAGCCTAGAACAATCAAAAACATCCTAAAAACTACCAAGATAAGGCATACAAAAGATGGCGAATCACCTATCAACATTAGCGTAAACCACCATTTAGTCGTAACGACTCATTGTCATTTATCGTTAATTATGCTTACCTACTAACATAATGAGCTCTTCACCTTTATTTCATTATCAACGGTTTTTAAAGTGCATATTACCACGTATTACCCACATATTACTAACTACTAGTACCTACTATCACTCATCTTGTACTCTTTTCCTTTTCAATCTCTTCACCATTTCTACCAACACATTCACCATCTCTCCACTCTGTTTTCACCCTTCTCTCTACTCTTCAATAGATAATAATAAGTAAATTATACAACATAATGAATTCAATGAGCAATGTATACATGTGAATCACAATAAGGTAATATCCTCTCAACTCTATTCTCTTTAATATTGTTCAACTAAAACTACTGCTACTTGTTGACGTTTTTGATGAAATTATTACTTGCTTTAGTTTTGTGGAATATAGTATGCATCAACGTGTATGTTTTTGTTAGAAAAGATTAGCTATTTAGTAGAAAGCACAAGTGTTATGGTCAAAGTGTTTTGCAATGAGTTCAAGTAAACGAAATGTTGTATATCAGTCGTTACGACTAATAGGAAATAGATCTTAATCACTCATTCATTCCTAGTCGTAATGGTTGGGAATAAACTTGTTGTAACGGCCAGCTTGCTTCTGGTTGTTATGACAATGTTAATTCTATCATTTTTTACTAATGAACTCCTTGACAAATTCATTATGTCATAGCTTTTGTCAAAAGATAATAAAGTTTATTTTAATCTTGATGGACTGCGAGTTGAAAATGGCAGTACATATCAAAATGTTGATAATACAAATCACAATTATGGATTATCAACAAGTGAAAACATAACCTATCCCATATATGGGTCAAAATGATTGTGGATGTTAGTGCACAAAAACTCGTCTTTAATGCACCAATTGATTTCTCCATCCTTCACCTCTCGTTCCAACCACTTCCTTGAACTAGAACTTGTAAAACAATGGACAAAGAGGGTGGGAACCCCCTAATTAATTAACCTCCGATGCCTAAGTCAGAAGAGTAGTCGTCGATTGAGCGTCGAGGGTAAAGAACACAATAAGACAAGAAGACTAAAAGGCTAAGCGAATATCAAGTTATTCATGGTATTAAGCGATGTATCATTCTACATGGCGAAGACATGTATTTATAGTGGAAGAGAGAAGGCTGAGAGGCAAAAATTATATCCCTAAGCAAGCGATATCTTGCTACCCACTCCAAACGATAATTCTATCTTATTAAAGAAGATAGAATCTTCCATATAACAGATAACTATCGCGATTTAATTAATAATAAATAAGCAATTAAAGAAAGAAAATATCATAATAGATAAAAAATTACCTCTATGGCGAAAGGTAGCGAGCATAATTAAGATGACGAAATTTTACCCGCTCACAAATGCCTCACTTACGTCTTTGTCCCGCGAAGGCGACTAAGACGTAGGGTATAGTAGGTCTAACTCAAAGTGGCCATGCAGATTAGGGGACTAGCGCGTTCGTACATTCGTACACTCATATATACGTATATTTGTACATCCGTGAGAAAATATTACAGGAACCCCCTACGTAGCTAACATACGTAGGAGTCCGTTAGTGTGATGAACTAAGATGCGAAGAAATCTGTTAGTGCGATTAACTAATGTTGCATTTACCCTTAAGCATGTCATTTGTTGAGAATAGAAAAACAAACTTCAAGTAAAATGAAAAATTCCCGGCCAGAATTTTGTTTAAGAAAACGAAAAACACAAAAAACGAGGGCTTTTTTAACAACTCAACATCCGCGCGAGTGCGTCCATTAGAGTGAGATGCAACGATACTGCAATCGTGCCCGCGTAGGCCACGATTGTGATTCGTCTTCTTGGAGCAAACAACTCCTAACACGGATCCACGCTCGCAGATTAATGGGCCACGCGCGTGGCAATCGACCCTACGGCCGCGGCTTGGCGAGTCACGGTCGCGGTTTTGCCCCTGTGAAGGGGTCTTGCTCTCTGAAACAGACTCGCGGCCGTGGTCACGCTCTTGGTCATGAGGCTTTCAATGCTTCAACGTTGTTATCCCTAGGACAATTTGGCTAGGACTCACGCTATTTTGCCAATACTAATATCGAAGTCAGCGGTTCTCGCTGTCGAGCTTCTTGCATTGTTCATACAAAATGCTAGTTGGTTGTCTCTTGGCTACTATATCATCCAAGCAGACGTACGTGGTCTATCAATGTGGAACTAACGTCGAAAACAAAAGTCAATGATTTCTTAAATCTCACGGCGGTGTCCCAGCGATTTGGGCAGCGATCATGGACTTTGCATAATCCTTTATCTCCTCAGCTTGATCCCTAGACATCGCTATATATGTTTGTCCAGTTTCGACCAATTTTGAGCGAGATTTCAGCCTTTGCTTCTGAATATGAATGGCTGTAAATCCCGAACATCTTATGATCTTTCCAGAACATCTTGATTCGTCACGATCGAATGGTTGTAGCTCCCGAACGAGCTTACGCAACACAATAATATGAGGTTGTCATGGAAACGAGACTATCTATCTTGTATTGTGATTTTCTATCAGTTTGAGTGCATTTTCGATATTGATGTCAATAGAGGAGTTGTATAAAATTTCTTCAGACTTCCATGTATGTAAAGTTTGAAATTTCTAATGCTCGTAGTTCCTAAACGAGGTGTTGGAAGTAGGCTAGTCTGTTTTGAATACTTTGTGCGCTACAACAACATTCAAACGCCTATTTGTCACCTCTAGACTGAGCTTTTGGAACTAAAATCTAAAGAATATTTGTAGCTTATCTTTTCATGTTTCTATCAATAATATATGGATCATCCAAAACCAATAAGCGTAACTCCCGAAAAAGCTAATCGGAAGCATGATCGGAGAATCTATTGGTTGTTTGTTCTCGCCGACCCGCAGTCGCAGTACATGTGCCACGCTCACGGAACTGCCCGTAATTTAATTCCATGTTTTCCCGTGATCGATCAAGAGGGTCTTGATTGTCGCTGCTCATGCGATCTTCGTTTCCTTCTCGATAGGTTCATGCTTCAGGCTTGATCTCTTGCCCCGGTCGAACAATCTTCCTTGGACACTACGCCGCTCAAGGTTCCATTGAAGTCAAGGTCTCCACCTTTGCGCGATGTCTTGGATACGTCTGATCATGCTGCTCTTCGTTGCTTGCCCTAAAGTTTAAGGTTTTCTACTTTGTCAAGCAAAGTTCTTTGAACTTCTCTGCATCAATCACGAGCTTTGACCAAGACTCGATCTAGTTTCTCATAAATGTTATCAATTTCAGTACTGTTTTTACGCCACGTAAAGTGGTTTCCATGTGTTGAGATATCCCGAAGGTCGCATTCTCAATAGGGTCTTGGATTTTGTTTAGGTCTCCTATCACTATAGTCGGGAGATTTATTTGTTTTAATAATATTTGTTAGTTTAATCCAGAACTCCTCCTTGTCAGATTCATTTAGTGGTGCGTAAACTACACAAATAATGACCACCTTTTTTGAGGTTATGTTGGTGTACTTAAGAGCTATGAGTTTTTGAATTATTATTGATACTGGTAGTTTAAATTTCACTTTAATGATCACCTTTTATAATTTAACTCATTTTGCATTAAACATCATGCAAGACAATCATTCTAACACCATTAGAAATATCTCGACCTTTATTATCCAACGTAATCAATCTCAAGCAAAAGTGATTTTTATCGAGCACAACTCCAGCTTGTGAATATATGTTGTTATTGTGTACCTTGTTCTACAAACGAAAGACATAACATCACCACCTTTGCTCCGCCTTTGTGCTAATGTTCGAGCACCAAATCCACCTTTGGATAGTGCTCCATGATGGCCATCATTCTGAAGAGACCATTGCCCGACCAATTGGTCTCCAAACGAGCCTACAAGTGTCCGTATAAGTTGGACCCTCACTATGTTAGTTCGAACTATCTTTTTACCCGAATTTCTTCCTTTTTTCTCTTGGTATTATCTTATCGGTCCATTTTATTCTTGAAACAATAATTTAATTCTATTAATGAATTTATGAGTTATAATCATATGATTCATATAGATGAATAGTATGTGCACTATTTTTAGGTTTGCATTCTTGAATGAAAGGTAGATATTAGTTATGACCATAAGAAGCACGACTAAAATCTCATTTGTTTAGTTTGTCACATGACTAATTAATTCCATCACTTTTTCCCTATGTATGGCCGACCAATGTCAATCGTCCTTATAGGGCAAATTACACGACCGTTTTTCAAGTTATAAGATGTAACTCGGAGAATAATTAAGTTGTTGGTGAAGTTTAATTTTGAAGAAGGGGACAAATTGAATGATTTTGGGTTTTAATTTCAATTGAATGTAGGTACAAGAGCAAAATCATTCATGTAATTACCATTGTGTAATTTAAATATTCTAGTAAAATTTCTCCTTACTTTACAAGATCAAGGGCGTACGGTATTTTCAAAGTAAACCAAAAGCGCTTTTATACCTTCAAACTAATGTCATGCATTCATGTCTTTTATGAGGAGGGAGTGAAACTCAACTGTGCTCCGACCTAGAACATCCTTTTGTATTAGAACTAACAATCCTTGATTCAAAAAAATCGATGGATTGGTAAGATCAAAATGACCAAGAGAAGTAATCAAATCAAGCACTCCATTCATTGATCGAAGCACATGGTTTAGTTTAACCACGAACGATCGTAAATAGAGCAATACGCTTAGGGTTGGGCATCGGTCTAGACCCTGACTGGACCAATAAACGAGGAAAAAATGGACTGGGGACCGGACCGGGAAAATCCGGTCCAGTCCGATCCGATTTTAGACTGAATTTTTTTTATAATTTGTTTAAGAAAATAATTTATAATATAAAAAATTACAATATAGTTAGAAAAATCATATATGATTAATGAAAAATATCATATTATTAAGTATATATTATATAATATAAATGTGGAACTTAAATATTATAAATAAACTACTCCCTCCGTCCCATTAAGTTTGTCCGTCTTTCCATTTTAAGCGTCCCAAAAAGTTTGTCCACTTCTCAAATCTTTCCATTTTTATCTATATATTTTTACACTTCTACACTTATTCAATCACATATCTTACCTTTATTACCCAACTTTTCTATCAATGTTAAATTATTAATATAGGAGCATTCCCAGCCCGAACCCCTCCTATTAACATTTACCCTCCTCGTCAGTTATTGGACTAGAACGAGATGAAATCCGAGTAATCCGATACGGCAAAGAGGATAGAATACCGTAACTCCTCAAAACCAAAAATCATTACAGAAACAGAATTTTAGACAAAAGGAACTCAACCAAGCAGCAAATTCATAATTTGCATAATGACAAAGAAGTGACTGCAGATATCTCAAGGAAAACATAAAGAACAGTAGTAATCACAACGAACGAACAAAGAACAGAGAATGTCGATAGCAAATAAGTAATTTAACCTAGAAATCAAATTAACAAGAAAGACGAAACATAATGCTACGAACCTTGAAAAAGTAATGCCCTAGATTTGTGCGTTCTCCGTAGTTAGGTCGATTACAATGGCACAGTTATGGCCTATAGACAAACAGGAACTGGTAAAACCTATAGACTTGGATGTCTTGGAGAGAAGGACGCAACTGCTCGTGGAATCATGGTGCGAGCAATGGAGGCTATATTGGCAGACATTTTTCCTGAAATAGATTCACTCCATGTGTCTTATTTACAGCTTTGTGTTTCTAGATATTCCCAAAGTCTAAGCTTTGCTCTACACTCTTGCTATTATGTTTGTAGCTTTAGCACTTAATATTAGTTTTGATCCGTAAAATTATTTTTGTGACCTTCATTGACCATTGGCTTCAATGACATATCATTGGAGGCACTTCATTGAATCGTTGTTCAATTATGTTAGTTTAAAATGCGTAATCCTTGTGGCAACTACTTCTAAGCAATGAGCTTATGCCAAATTAATCTTAGTTGCTAAAAGAAACAACATACTGGGTGTCTTATCGCTTATTAACAATGATCAACCTTTCTTTTTGATGATAGGATATTATCAAAATAGCTGGGTGAGCAACCTTCAACTGGCACAAAGAGTAACTTCAAGCACCTGAACTCAAGACTTTGGAAAGGATTTGGTTTTCCTACTCTAGTATATTTGAAGTGATTTAAAATAATTCATATTGAGACTGGAGGTAGCTTCCCTTTTTGTAACTGAGAGTCCTAATATGAAACCGATCTCCTATACTAATACAACAAAACTCTAATATCTCGTTATGTTTTTATATCAAATACATTAGAACAACTTTTGTTATAATAGGTAAAACTATAATATCCCGGGTGTGTTAGCATATGTTAGGGATATTAGATTGTTTTTTATTGGAGGTAGCGGGTCTAATATCCCTGGCTTGTTTTTTTATATCAGGGATATTAGATTGTTTTTTTATCGGAGGAAGCGGTCTAATATCCCTGGCTTGTTTTTTTATGTTAGGGATATTAGATCTATTATATCCCCAACATTTATCTCGTGTCTAGTTTAGCCTATATCAAGGATATATTTAAAAAACCGTCGGGGATAAAATGATATTTGTGTACTAGTGATTTAACAAGATTTGAGTCATATTAATGTGAGATTTCAATTTTGAATCATAAACCCTAAACCCTTAAATTTGTAAATATATAAATCATACATCTAAGCTGTTTTTACCAAATAAAAAAGTGTATTTTGAGAAGAAAGAGTAACTTATTGATTGATGAGAAGTGTGATTCCTTTTTGATGGAAGTTTAGGATCTTATGGAGGTAGAGAGGAGGAGAAGAAACTATAGAGGAAGAAAGGGTGTGAGAGAGATGAAAATGTGGGGGGTATAATTTTGATTGGATGTTCTTATATATAGATAAGAGGTGTGTTAATATAAAATAAAGGGTGTGTCAAAGATTCAAAATGAAAAGGTCTCCATACATTAACGAAGAGTCCTTCGACCACATGTCATCATTTTATTTAATTCACACAAGTGTTAGTTTTTTAGTATTTTTGAATTATTATTGTTACTAGTAGTTTGAATCTCACTATATTGATCAACTTTTATAATTTAACATTTTGCAGTAAACATCATGCAAGACACTCATTCTACCACCATTAGAAATATCTCGACCTTTATAATACAACGTCATCAATCTCAGGTAAAAGCGATTTCTATCGAACACAACTTAAGCTTGTGAATACATGTTGTCGTTATGTACCTTGTTCTACAAACGAAAGACACACAATCACCACCTTTGTTTCTCCTTTGCGCCAATGTCCGAGCACCAAATCCGCCTTTGGATAGTGTGTGGTGATGTCCTTCATCTCACTAGACCAAAGCCATCAACACCAAACCAATTGGTCTCCAAGTGACCCTACAAGTGTCCGTATAAGTTGGACCCTCACTTTGTTAGTTCAAACTGATTTTTTACCCGAATTTCTACCTTTTATCTATTGGTATTATTTTATCGATCCATTTTTAGAATTCTATTAATGAATTTATGAGTTATAATCATACGATTCATATAGATCGATGAATAGTGTGTATACTATTTTTAGGTTTGTATTCTTGAAACAAAGGAAGGTATGACCATAAGAAACACATCTAAAATGTCACTTGTATAGTTTTTCACATTACTAATTCCATCACTTTTTTTTTCCCTTTGTATGGTCCACTGAAATCAGTTTTCCTTATAGGACACATTACACGAACACTTTTCATGTTATAAGATGTAAGTCGGTGAATATTTAAGCTGCTATTAAAGTTTAATTTTGAAGTTTAAAAAAGGGATAAATTGAATGATTTTGGGTTTTAATTTCCTAGTTGAATGTAAGTACAAGAGCAAAATCATTCGTTTAATTTCCATTGTGCAATTAAAATTGTCTTGTGAAATAAGTTCAAGGGTGTGTGGCATTCTCAAAATAAATCGGATGCATTTTAGAACCTTCAATGGAATATGTCATATATTCATGTCTTTTACGAGGTAAAAATTATGAGGAAGCGGAACTATACTAGGTTCCAACCTAGAACATCCTTTCATGCAGGGGCGGAGCTAGGGGGGGTCATGGGGGGTCCGGTGACCCTTCTACCCTCCCAGCTAAAGGATATATTACATATACCATCCTACTTAGATTACAAAGTCTGACTTGGCCTAGTGGGTGTTGTGCCCCCCCTCCATAAAGAGGTCCTGTGTTCGATCCTCTATATGCGGGATTGCTTCATTTTTTTTTAGTCTGCTATGTCATCCTTTTTTGTTCACTTGCCTTTTTTTTTTTTGCTCTGCTACGAATTTGGGTTGAGATTGGTAAACAATCAAATGCACCGAATTTTTTTCCTGCTCATGGGAAACAATGAAATGAACCGAATTTGGGTTGAGATTGGTACATCTTTTCTTGTTCTTGTTTTACTTTGTCTAGTTTAAAGTATGCTTTTTTTGGTGCTGAAATATGCTTATTTATTTTGGGTCAATTTTTTGTGTTCTTATTTTCTAGTTTAAATAATATATATGTGATTGATTTAGTCATTAATTTAAGGTATGCATATTTATTTTGGTGAGACTACATTTACTTAATTGAGTTATGTTAATACGTTTGTTAATAAGTATTATAAGAGATAAATAAGGTTTGGTGTGTGGATTGAGAATTTAAAAATAATTTTATTTTTTAAATTAGTAGACTCATATAATAATAATAAGAAAAATAATAATAAGAAGAAAAAAATATATATTATGTGCCCTGAGGACACACTATAAAAAGCTATTAATGGAAATATTTGGTAAATCTTAAATTTTTTTTTTGATTTTTTGTAACGGGTTCACTATTTCCATTTTAGGGTTTTGGTTTCTGTATTTAATATGTTTAGAGTGTGCTTTTATGGTACACAATAGAAAAACCGTAATAATAATAATCGTCTTTGTTCCGTAATTGGACAATGTGACCCCCCACTGAGATTTCTCTGGCTCCGCCACTGCTTTCATGTGAGAAGTGAGAACTGACAACCCTTGATTCATAAAATCGAATGGATTGGTAATGAATGACTAAGAGAAGCAATCAAATCAATCACTCCATTCATTGATCGAAGAACATGGTTTAGTTTAACCTCACACGATCGAAGATAAAGCAATACGCTATCAAAATGAATTTTATAAAAATCTTGAGTAGCCTACTCTTCTATCAATTCTTACTTTGGAATCAAATATAACTATACTCTTCTATCAATTCTTACTTTGGAATCAAATATAACTATTAACTAACATCATTCATAACAACTCCATCGATCCTGGTTCCAAGACGTCGTATTTCACTGATACCAAATCACTAGAAAATAATTGATCGATTAGATAGTTCAATGAAGTCAGTTTTTGAGATTCATGATCTGAGTGCTATAATAAACCTCTTTAGTCTTTATACTTCATCATTACTTTTCACTAGTGAAGGATATAAGGATATAGGACTTATAACCTCTTTAGTCTTTAGTCTCGAAGGCAAATTATATACAATTTGCCTTCAAGGCGGGAAAATCTATATAATGGGCTGGGATTCAGCCCAAAATTAATTGGTGGCCCATGAATTTATTGAAAACAATGGATCTATGAACGAATTTCAAATTAACAGACAACATCTAAAGACATTCTCTTCAAGTTTGAACTATTGAAAGGAGGTGTACTGTATTACATTTTACTCAAAAAGCTCTAAGGGATTCTTGTACAGTAAGTCGTCGTCGGTACTGATCGGCGCCTAAGAAGTACCCTTTTCTCATTCAAGTGACAAACCACTTGATGCACTGCCAATTTGAGATAGGCGTTTCTAAACCCGAGACTTATAGGCAGCAAGACGCTGAAATGATCTTGGACATGTTCTTAGTTTCTTACAGATTTGACTTTTTACTCACCAGCTTGTTATCTTCTATAGTGATCATCTGACGGCGTTACATAGGACTGCTCATTCGACTAGGGAATCTGGAGGAATTCGACGTGAACGAGAATCTCTTAACCAAGGGAATTAAAGACTGGACAACATCTGTCATCAGAGGCCTGTAATCTGCTTCAGCCTGTACACAGACTGCTGCAATTGCTGCTACCTGAACAAGATCCTTCTTTGAATACTGCCCTCTTACATCTGGGTCCACCATTTCCTCAACTTTTTCTCTGCTTGTTAGTCTTGGAAGAGCCTATGGATCACAAGCCAATCAGTGGAGCTGTTTAGATGAAAAATGTAACTAGTAACAAAAACTGTATGATGTAAACAAGATGCAACTTTTAGTAAGACACTCACCCAAGAGACGAGAACGTGTTCTCCTGAAGGTCTCTTCGTATCAATCGGTACTCTTCCAGTTATGAGCTGTAGAAGAACCACTCCATAGCTGTAAACATCTGATTTTGTTGTCAATTTCCCTGTTGAGATATACCTGCATAACCAACAATTATTAACAAAATAAAAATGGAGAAAAAATGTTGTGATTTAACCAGAAAAAGCATTCCAACAATTTCAAGTGAATCTTGATTTCTTCTAAGGAAGTTACAAATTTAACACATAACAAGTCATTGATCAACTCTTCAGCTGCATTAGTAGTCTTTATTTAGGCAATATTAACTGATGAAAATCCTGGATTCCCGGACATAAGATAAGAGCCTTGATTTGTAAAATCCAGGAATTTTATCATGTTTCCTTGGACATAGGTTAGAAAGACCGTCGATGAAAGTATTAGAAAGTATGTGGTTGGAAGCCATGAAAGAGAAGATAAAGATCGATAAGGAGAGTGCACTAACTCAGGGGCCATGTATCCAGTGGTCCCAAGTACGCGAGTAGAGATCTGGCCATTGATCTTATCAGACCCCATCTTAGCCAGCCCAAAATCAGACACTTTTGCTCTGAAATTATGATCCAACAGAATGTTGCTGCATTTGAAGTCACGGTGTATTATGGACGGAGACCCATGCTCGTGTAAGAACTCCAATGCCCTTGCACAATCAAGGGCTATCCTTAGCCTCATACCCCAATCCAACGGCTGAGGATAGCCCTGGGGTGATCTTAGAAGGTGGTATTGAAGACTTCCATTGGTCATGAACTCAAAGACAAGGAGCCTGTGATGTTGGTCTGCACAATAGCCTAAAAGCTCCACAAGGTACGGCGAATGCAGCCGGCTAAGTAGGTCCACCTGCCCAATCAAATATGCCAGTGAAAAGATTCCTTGTTAGTTGTTGTAAGGAATTTACTCTTGCCCATGTGATTGGTTACCAAGTCTAGATATGGATAAAATTGAGGGCCTAGTTGCATTACTAAATATATTGAGCAAAGTAGTTCCTTTGACAAAAACAGACAGAGACAAGCCCACAACTAATTCAGATACTCATATGAACAAACAGTAGCTTGAATTATCTTAGAAGATAGGGTGAAGACAATACAGAAAAGAAATAAATGCTTATACAGTAATCATGACAAATGAGAAGACAAAAAACGTAGAATAGACTCATTTGGCAGGTTCAGTTTTTAGTTTTGAAGCATTTGTATCATCTTACAAATCATCAAAATAATTGTTTTAAAAGACTATACATAATTCTAGCAGTCACCTTAATTCTCTAAACTATCAACTAAATTTTGAAAGCCTGAATCAAGGTGCTTCCAAAAATTCATAATTAGTTTTGACAAACAATACACTGAGAGCTCAAGGCTGAACCGAACCTGAATCCTGAATGCGCGTTCCCCTTGTTTCTTATCACGGTGGAGCATCTTAATTGCAGCGATGGTCCCATCAGCAAGGACGCCTCTATAGACGACTCCAAACCCACCATTTCCTATCACATTTCCTTCACTGAAGTGATTGGTGGCCAATTCTAGCTCCTTGTATGTGAATACTTGGACTCCTCTTGATCTCCTCTGTAAGGACAATCTGCGCGAGCTATCCCCACCTGATACGAACCCATTGCTGCTAGCATCTGTAATAGTACTTTTGATCAAATACCCATATCAGACTTCTTGAGGGAAAAAATGGTGTCAGAGCAAGTGCAATTTACCTGGGCTCTCTGTGATGTTGATAGTGGTATGAGCAAGGAAGTTGCAGCTTTTGTCATTGATTCTTGCTGTGTTGGGTCCACTGATGGAGCTGCTCTTCTTGAGTTTCGAACGCCGGAGGATGATTGTGAGGATGAGTATGGAGATGAGGAGGAGAACTAGGATGATAGGTATGGCTATAAGAAGAATGGATGTAAGATGGAGATCAAATCCATGGTCAGTATGATCAGGTGGCGCGGGCAAACGAGAACTCGTGTAGTTGTGTCCACTATAGCCATTGTTGGATGAGGCAAACGTATCAGGCGGCCCGATTGTATCAACAGAAGTGGAATTCTGCTCCATGGATGAGAATGCAAAGCAAACTCTATAGACAAGTTTGGTTGACTAACTTAGTGACTTCCCTCCTTATATATGTATAACATACTGTCTGCAGTTTAGCACAGAAAGCAAGGAAAAAGGCTAATGGGTTTCTGAAAGAGAGTTAGAAAGATGAAAAGGAGTGTTTTTTAAGGGTGATGATTAAGAGAAGGGTTGTGTGGAAATTTGGCATTGGGTTAGGATTTCATGTGTGAAATGACAGTGACCCAAAGTGAAAACTATACGTGAATTCTGATAAGAGCATGCATGAGAGGAGTAGGGACACAGATCTAGTGTCTTTTTTCTTTGATTTGTTTATCATTGTATGTATCTCGTGAGCAAGGAAGATAAAAAGGATGCTTTCTGCACTTAATTCGTCGTCTCATCCTGTGTATACTATCATAGGGATTGTCGTTGTCAGGCTAGCACCACAAACAAATTCATCACAAGATTTTTAGTGTAGTTGATGAATAAAATAACGGACCTCTATAGCCAGTAATATAATCTTAAGGTTTGATTTCTTCTCCCCAGCTATAACATTTAAAATAATAAAATCCAAAGAAAAACAAGTAATCAAATAATTTAATAGCTAATTAACTCAAACCTCAAAGTTTCAACAAACTTGTGTTTCTTCGTTACTTAGTTTATTTAACCACTTGGTGGATTCCTTTTCCCGTTTGTCGGCCCTCAAACATCTTCATTTTCATTATCTGTTGGGTGTGGCCCTTATGGGCCGGCAAGCAGGTGGTTAGGAGTAAATTTCAACCTGTTCACTAGTGATAAAACGATGATTTGGAAACAAATCAAAAATATGTGTGTGAAATGATTTATATTTCCACAGTAAAATCTCATGCTAATACTACAATACAGTGTTAAATTTTATCAGTAAGAACTTGGTCAAAACGAGAAACATTTGGAAGGGTAGGGAACTCGGTGTCTGCAGAAATTCAAGCTGCCATTAATTGCCAACTCCAAAGTGAATAGGACGGGTAGATTACTTTCCTGCAAGGGAAGAGGAAAACAAAGAATATCGAGGAAAATGCATGGTGGGTAAATTTGGTCCTCAACCTTGAGGCCTATTTACACAAAACTAACAAGAATATTAAATGTAGAAAGCTCACAACAGGTTTAAGGTCTTATTAGGATGAAGAAGATTTTGCAAGTGAAGCATTCAAGTTTGAAATTGCCCACAGGTCACTAGTTTTCAAAGTTTAGAGCTTTTAAACCCATGAACTTGAGTTTCCAGATTCTCTTCTTTGCACTGCTCTACTGCATTCATTAGCATTTACTACCAATTCAAATGTCCCTCCATTGACACCAAAGTCGGTCCATTCAAATGAGCTTGAAAATTCAAAGCAGGAATATTTCAACTCAATTTACATACAAGCATCAATCGCGGACCGTCCATTACATCACAGCAGCAAAACATACCAGTGCCAGATAGTTCAGGTAATTTGATCATAGATGTCACTCTCAAACTAATGTCACGCCATTTTACCAGGCTCTGCAAGGGGGAGAAAGTTACAAAGAAAATTACTATACCTGAAAAATCTAAGCATAAACTTGTATCGACATACTTCTCATTGTGATACAGATGACAATGAATATGTAGAGAATAACAAAAGGAGTGTTCCCAGTGGACAACTAAAACCATTGCACACATTTCCTATTAAATACTTTGGAGTATTCAAAGGATGGGTCTATCTGCTTGTACTGATAACTACTTGCACTATTTATGTCTAGAAATAAACTCAGAATCGCTGCAAATTTCCAAGCAATGCCCTATCACCATCTACATGGGCTGGAGATTGTCTCATTTCTGAGTCATCTCCTTCACATCTCTATCGATTTCCGTGGCACTCCCTGTTAGCCATGGAACTATGCCACACATGCATGTACAGGCAAAGGAAATTTCTGGCAGTGGGTATAAGGAAAAAGAGAGGTCTCATACCATACAAAGGAAAATGCTCGCAAAAGAATCATGTGGAAGCCCAAAACAGCTTGCTGAAGCAGAAACTGCTAAATGAAGAGCACATGAACTATCAAGGCAAGTGAGAAAGTATGGACAAAAACCCCCACGCCTTTGAGTGTGACCCCGCCCAGATGTCACCTTCACATATTTGGCATCACCTGAAAAGCCAATCAAAGTCATCCAATCTAGGAACAATTAGCCATGGGTGAAAACAGAACATCAAACTGCTAAGAGAGAGTAATGGCCTATACTGACTTCTAGAATGACAGAGATAGAAGGTACACATTAAGTTTGAAGGCTGTCAATTTCACTTGATACCGTTTTTAATTACAACAGCTGCCAGAAAAATCTGAATGAATGCTTCAGAAGTCTGAAATGGAGATATATTGGCATTAGATAATTAATATACAAAGTTTCCAAATCAACTCTAGAAAGAGGAGTTAACAAACCACAAACACTACAGCTTGACAAAGTACACTTGGTGTGTTTTCTCATGAACATAAGATCCTATTGATCTTCAGGAAGACCCAGAAACCTATTTATTAGCTTGGCAACTGGTTTTGCATCACCAGAAGGATATGGAACTAGAGATTCCAGATCCATATGTGCAATAGTCTCATGAAGGGTTTTAGGGCGTGCACAGAGCAAGTGTTTCCTGTCGGCTAATTCCTCTGCCAGCTCACCTTGATGGTTGTCCATCAAATCCTCGTTTACCACGACTATCAAAGGTTTCTGGAGGCGCAATGTCTCAAATATGCTCCCTGCCCCTATACAATGCACCAAAAGAAAAACTTCAGCTTTGTCCAGGATGAAAACACGCAGCCTCATGATACAATATAACATGGAAGACTAATGAAGATAGGGCAGCAACTACATCTATAAAGAACTTTCACTCTAGTCTAGCCGAAGTACTTCAGAAGGTTAAAAGAAGTAATAAACTGGCAGTTTCCATAGTTTTCATGACTCAAAGAATATAATTTGAAGCTAAGTCACTCTACTGGATGATTAAGTTTCAGGACTGGTGGATTGTAGTTTGGTAATTTCGCATCATGAACACCAAATACCTATTGATACTGCAAAAATTATATATTTGGCAATTTGCTTGCTTCAAAAGCGTGGCACTGCGTCTAAAATGTATAACTTACCAGCATGACTTATCACAAGAGATGCTGATTTCAAACTGTCAGCTATCGTTGATGAGAAAGTGAAGTAGTCTACAGCCAATGATACATCATCCCCTGCACACTGCAATCCCAAATATAAAAGCCAAAATTCAAAGATCAGACAATGTCAAAATCCAAAAAATCAACCCTGAGAGCTTCATCCATCTATCTAAGCTGATAAATCAAGTAGCCGTTAAATGTTCTAACTTGCTAGAAGAAGAGATGCAACATATCTGCAAAAAGATGGATGGCAGCTAGCAATTGTATTTGGGATGGAATTAACAAACTATTTAATTTATAGAAATTCTAAAAATCAAAGGTTTCAGAAAGAACCTTGGAAGGAATGTATGATCCACGCCCAATCTGAATAAGAAGGTGGGTATAACCTTTCAAGAATAGCTCCTTCTTGGTCTCAGGAGTGTCCACGGCTTTAACAAGGGCATCAAATAACGTCGTCCCGACAGTCACAAAAACCACTTTCTTAGGTCCATCACCATCCTCGGCTCCTCCCATGGAGACTGATTCAAAGCCCCAACTTTAATGGATCGGAAGAAAAGAGAAAACGCTTTAACCTCATCAATCAATTGCTGAAACCAGTAAGGCGTTTGTCGAGTGATTAAAGAACAAGCCTTTCTTTTCTAATAGAGCTGATCGTTTGTTGTTACTTACATTCTATTAAAAATTACATCCTTTGTTAAAGCTAAAGTGCAAAATATCAAGTCCTTTGAGCTAAAATCACATCTACAGAAGTCCAAGCGAAGGTATAGTAATTGAGAGCAAAACAAAATCAAATTCAGAGACCCTGTATCAATCTCAAGAACCAAATATAGAAAACAAAAGCTAGAAACAGAATTTTCGACTTAACCAGTAGTACCCAATTAATATGGGAACAAATCTGCACAACATATAACAATATTTCTATCTGGATAGTGTGACAAATTCAGATCAAACGGAGCAAGAAATGAGCAGATGCAGTTTAGGGCCCCTATTCGGAATACTAGCACAACAAGACAACACGGAATCCGGAATCCCATTTACAAACCAATCATAAATTGTGATTCAAATGAAAAGATCGCCGAGAAAAAAAAAATCCACAGTATGATCACAGATCACAGTTCGGATCCGGCTCTAACCTAACCTTGCCCGATCGAAGAAAAAATCCGGTGAACAAGACAAAAAAACGAACAATTCTACACAGCATTGAATTCGAATTACGCACCAGAGATTTACAGATGAATTAGTTGTTAGTGTTCTTCAGCCAATCCTTGGTAAAAACCCCTTTGGTCGGCGCCCAATCAGAGCTAAACGAGAAGATGGTCGCCGGCGGCAAAACACAGCGCCAACACATCCGATTAGGCGGCGGAAGACGAGAAACACCCAAAATAAGTTTTTAAGGGCCTTATGTTAATGGGCCTGTATGAGACATTAAGGCCCAAAAAAGGATCAATTCAAATTGGGCCTAAACTACAATTCAGAGTATTTTGTTCTCTCTACTGCATGGAGATTTCAACCTGAGCATTGCCTTCACTAAAGAGATAATTTGAAAACCTATTACTATATTATAGTCATGGATAAATCCTTGATTTTGCCTAACTTCCACTATAAAACGATTCAACGTATCCAAAAAGTAAGTCGTCATAAGATTCATATGGATTTAGATTAAGAGGTTTGGTCACGACTTTTAAAACAAACTAATTACACATATTTTAAGGGATTTGATATCATCATCGAGATTGTACATTCAACCCATGTAGGTGCACGTTGTGTCACTTCTAGCATATTTAAATATTTGAAATACAGTAGTACTATAGTATACTGTAAAATATACTGTAGCACGGAAACAGAAGAGAATATTTTGCTGTGCATGTTAGGAATCACTAGCATGCATTATGCATATGCATATGAAGAACTGTAGAAAATAAAGTAAATAAATGCCCTTATTTAAAACAATAAAAATAACAAAGTGAAAAGCAAATGCATGGGGATCTTGAATAATTCAGGCATTGGATTTGTGGTTTCTGTTTTGATGAATCTTCAAGCTAGGTGCCTTGGAGCGGTGACCTATACATTACACTAAATTTGGTAGTTCACTGCCAAATTAATACTTCAATTATAAAGTTCAAGTTCACCTTTGAGAAGATAAGAAACCAACAAATAGCCAAAGTACGCGTTACGCACTTACGTTCGTTTGAGCTTTTTTTGTGCATACACTACTGTCATTTCAATTTACGCTTTAGCTGTTTAGAATATAGTTCGGGTATACTGTATTTGCTAATTTTTTTTTGGTAGAATACTGTATTTGCTAATTAAATAGGGTAATGTTTGAATTTATTTATTTACTCTTCTTTACTATAATTTGGAGCTTCTTGACATCAAATAGACAAGCCACGTTCCGTAAATTTCAACATATATACTTTTTGTTTAAAAATAGTTGTCTATTAAACCATTTCACACATAGTAAGAAAGAATGATTTTTCTTATATATATTAACCGTATAAATATAGAATTAGTTATTAGTGTAAAGAAACATGAAAAAGTATAATGATTATAATAGAGATAATTATTAGGGGTATAAATGTAAAAAATGGTTATAAATGTGAAATTTACAAGTATTGCAAAACAAAAAAAAGTTGTCATATGGACAACTATTTTGAAAGGAATGGAGTATATAGGCAACACGAATCTTCTATCCTGGTACATGTACTGACGTCCCTCTTCCCTGTCCCCAAATTCTAATCGGTCCAATTATAAAATAAAATAAACAAATTTTTTTTAATTTAAGATAAAACTAAATAAGTGGACCAATTAGAATTCATATATAGGAAGATTTGCTTCGATATACATGCTGATTCAGGTGCTTTTTTTTATACTGTTAAATAGAGAATGTGAAGAAAATACAATACAGTCATATGTGAATAACAAGAAGAAATATGTGAACAAAATTAATTTTTAGTATGGATTGTACTAATAAATGTAATAACATAATTTCTCAATATCATCTATTATAGACTAGATTACTACACATATTAACATAATAATTCAAAATCACAAACATCTTTTGAAGTTCACGTGTTTCTGTTTTGGTTTCACGTATATTTATTTCATCTTCACGGTTTATAGTTTAAAGTTTAAGAAAAAAATTATTTGATTCAACCCCTATATATATATATATATTTTTGGTCAAATTTCAACCCCTATATATAGACATAAATTAATCCTCGTAGAGAAAAATCATAAATTCAAAAAAAGCGAGAAATCCAAGTTTTCCTAACACAAATAAAAATTCAACTCAATCATTTCCAATCCGATCGGGTTGTTGACCTAGCAATAGAGTATATAAATTATTTACAAAAATCCTAATATATAAAAATAATAGATCGATATATTACAAAGGATTAATATAATTATTTGCCGACTCATACGAGTATATAATTGCGTGTGGATAAGAGATATACAGTATTGAGATATATTGATTTTGTTATTGATATATATATATATATACTTCACATGCCATGTGAAATATTTAGATATATTGAATATACAACATTATTTTGTCAGCCAAAAAATATACAAA
Source organism: Polygonum maritimum (assembly GCA_963924305.1). NCBI lineage: Eukaryota > Viridiplantae > Streptophyta > Magnoliopsida > Caryophyllales > Polygonaceae > Polygonum > Polygonum maritimum. The sequence goes on from OZ002728.1 coordinate 38,555,781, forward strand.
TTTTTTTTTCGATATACATAGAGAGATGTCGACCAACAAGAATGCATGATGCATGTGTCCATCAATTTATGAATTTATGAATATGACCCCACATTCATATCATATACTAGTACTCCATATTTAAGGAAATCAGGTTACTGATCTCGTGCTATGCATTTGCTTTTGCGACGTACAACTATATAGTACTCCTATAAAATACTCCAGTTAAAAGTCATTTATGGCCCTTTCTTGTTGTACGTATGAATTTGCATGTTTTTGTTAGCTTGCATTAATTCCATCTGAAATTCAAGGTAGGGCGCTGAAAGTTTTTTTTTTGATTGTTGAGCTACTAGCTCGAACAAGCCAAAATTAGGCCACCTTTAAGTTACAAGGATAACCTAAATCATCATGACGAATGATCTTTAATAATTCAAACAGCGAGGGTTGCTGACTCAACAAACACCGCGACTGTGTTACAGACAAATGAGAAGATGGAAGGGACGAAGCATGAATAGGCAAGGCTGCATTAAGGCTCTGAAGATTGACGTGTCTTCTTGCCAGGAAATCTGCAACAGCGTTTGATTCCCTGAAACAATGATAAAAAATAACGGAGGGGATATTCGAAATCAAGTTTCTTATGTCTTCAATAATAGTGTAAATTTCCCAAGGGACTTTCCAAAGACGTTTTAAAGAATTAATAACAATAAGATTATCACCTTCTATTATTAGGAGTCACGCTCTGGTGGTTTTTAGCCTTACAATGAAAAATAAGATCAATTATGCCCCGTTAGATTAGAAGGAATAGACGGTTGTGATTAGAATAAGCCCGTCCAGCTGGTGGAATTAAATAAAATGGGCACGGTTCATTTTTGATGGCACGGAGTGTAATTTGTTTAAAATTTGAATGATAAGACATAAATACCCTCACACATATTACTCCAAACAACACACGCATTCTTTTTTGGGGAAAAAGAGACTCATCTTCAACCTCTAGATCCACTGTAAAATCTTCACCACAAACTCGAAATCTTACCCTCTAACTCACTCCATTCCAATTCCGATGGGGCTATAGGCCTATGTCATAGATTTGCAACATTGGTTTTAAGACGAGTTTTTTTATACCTAATTTAATACAACTACTACTTATGTGGTAGATTTACGGATTCCTAAGAAATTAGTGATGGGTAATGAGCTTTGTTGAGTTGATTTGACTTGAATATGAGATTTTTTGATGAACTTAAACAATTTGGGTTGGTTGCATTTTAAAAAATGAAGAACACTAACTTTGTATGTTTGAGCTACTTGGGAAATTATTTGGTGCATTTGAAGGCGTTGAGCTTTGAAAAGATTTTTTAAACTTGTTAATGTTAATTCAAATGGTAAAGCAACGTGCATGGGCACATAGATGTGGGTTCAAATCCCACATAGGCTAATTCTTAATACGGTTACGTCTTTTTGTTTGTATCAATTGTTCTTTTGGTTCATGACTTTTAAAGGTAAGGTTCATAATTTTTGTTCTTATGGTTCATAAGTTTTGTTCCATGCTTTTTTGTTTATAACAATTGTTCTTTTGGTTCATGTTTGAATAACCTTAGGTTCATCAAATGTCATCTTATGGTTCATGTCTTTTATTTCATGCTAGTTATTATTATTTTTCATGATTTTTGGTTCATGGTACTTGTTCTTTGGTTCATTTTTTTGTAAACTTGGTTCATAATAATTCTTATGGTTCATGACTTTCAATTCTTAGTAGTTTATCTTATAGTTCATGTCATTTGGTAGGCTATTAGCTCAAATGGTAGAGCAATGTGCATATGTACATAGATGTGGGTTTAAATTCCACATGGGCTAACTCTTCGTACGGTTTATATCTTTTGGTTCATGGTAGTTCTTTTTCTGGTTCATGATTTTATATACTTAGGTTCATGATAATTTATCTTACAACTCATGTCTTTTAAGTCTTATCTTAGTTGTTATTTTGGTTCACGTCTTTTGGTTCATGATATTTGTTCATTTGGTTCATGTTTTATAAAATACATGTTCATTATATTTCATCTCACGGTTCATGACTCTTAGTTCATAAAAGTTGGTGTATGTTTCATGTCTTTACATGGTTAAGTTCATAACAATTGTCAATAAGGTTCATTAAATTTAATTAACAATACTTGTAATTTTGTGTCATGTATTTATAAAATGTGTATAATTCAATAATTCATGAAATATAATTCATAATTTTTATTATTTTTCTCATGTAATCTCTAGTACATAAACATATTGCGCGTGTGGCTTCACGTCTTTATGCATTTGGTTCATAACTATTATCAATAAGGTTCAGGAAATATAATTCACAATACAAATAACTTGCGTAGTGTATTCTAGTTTATAAATGATATAAGTTAATAATTTTGGTATAGTAGGTTCATGATTTATGAACAATTGATAAAAAAAATTATCTAAGCACTAAGTTGAACATGTGGACATTTTGTCGAACACATGATGGGCGTTATATGTGCATTGGTCATTAACCTTTATTTTTCAATCAAAAACTTGAAATCGTAAAGCAAAACAGTCACAATCTTCATAGGTTTGATTCTAATCAACAAAATCAGTCCAGCATATACAAAAAACATGTAATCGAAGTACCAAGCTCCAAATTTTGAAAAAACCCCAAATGTAAACTTGAAACCTTAGAAAAGAGATCTATAACAAAATTTATGAAGAGATGACATAAATTTGGGCCGAAATCAACAAAAAAAGGTTAACCAAATTCGAAGAAGCAAAGAGGCAACAAGAATGGAGGAGGTTCGATCGAAACAGGCGATTGAAAAAACAAACGATGTAGAGGTTGAAGGAGACCCTGCAACTTGTTTTCTAATTTAATAGGTAAAGGACGAAAATGCCCCTCCATGTATAATATCTTTTAAACGCGTACATATCTTGACAGTTACACACGCCTCTTTTATTAGCATATTTGGACCATTGATCTCATAAAATCAAAGGCTGATTATTGTTCTCATTTCTCAGGATAAGAATTGTTCTCATTTGATCCCCAATCCTATTATTAGATTGTAGGGCGCTGAAAGTTATTGAACTTATTTAATCACCGTTGTACATAATCATACTTAATCTTTTGGTCATGTAAGGATTTGGAATTTGATGTTCATGGAATTAAACGTACCTAAACAACTCTCTCTCCTATATTCAAAAAATTCAACCACATGCCATGACCACCTACTGTGAACATTTTGTCTAAAATAATTTAAATAGTATTACTAACACTTTTGTTACATGAAACAAATGTGTGTTACCTTGACTCTCGTAAAATAATGACCAATCGTCACGGTATCCAATATTACAATACAAATTTTTATCCATATATATATATAGAGAGAATGAAGAGATCAGAAGTAAGTTGGGAGTGGCTAACATAGGAGACAAATTTCGGGAAACGAGACTTCGTTGGTTTGGTCACGTCCAGAGAAGAAGCCCAGATGCGACAGTTAGGAGGTGTGAACGTTTGGAGTTAGGGGCTTACCGGAGGGGTAGAGGTCGTCCGAAGAAGCGCTGGATGGACAACATTAAGCAAGATATTAACCTGCTGGGAATCTCAGTGGAGCTGGCTCAATGCAGAGAGAGCTGGAGGGACAAGATCAAGGTGGTGGATAGCCTGTAGCCGGGTTGGTGGAGCAGACTTTTTGTAAGCGGGAGGTTAAAGCCAGGGTGTTAGTTTTTTTTGCTAATTTCCTTGCCCTAAGTTTGCTTTAGCTTTAGCTTTTACTTAGAGTGTAGGTGTATAGTTTTTCTTTGTGGGCGCTGTTTTGGTTGATGTGCTTTTCTTGGGTTATTTCGGGCGTATTCCATCCAGGTCTGGAATACCCCCATCCTGACCCCCCAGATCCCGCTCATGTGGGACCACCTGGGTAAATGTTGTTGTTGTTGTTGTATATATATATAGAGAGAGTTAGGTTCCGGTGAAAACTACTCTTATTGTAAGCACCGGCGGATCTAGGGGGGGCGTGGGTGGGCGGCCGCCCCCCATAGATGATAAAATATAGTACTACCTGTATGTAATACAAGGCAATGTTAGCCCAATGGTTGGTATCCGCCCCTGCGTTCAGTTTCTCCAGCGTTCGAACCTTGCCTGAAGCAATTTCTCTTATTAATTCATTTTTAGTGCTGTGTGCCTGTGAGTAGTACTCCGTAGTAATTAATTGCGCCCCTTCTCATGTTTTATTAATTTACTCCCTTCTTAATTTGAAGCCTCTTCACATGATTAGGTATATTTAATGATACAGTCTCCCTTCTTAATTTGTCCTAGTACTAGTATACGTATATACTATTAACTCATTCGACCAAAAAATATACTATTAACTCAATTACCTTTTCATCTTTCTTACCAAGAGTGGTATATTTTTGTTTTGGTCAAACCAAGAGTGGTATATAAATGTATTTACCTACTTTGTTCAATTTAAATAGATTTTTTGAAATAAAAGCATAAAAAGAATTATCTTATGCTAACTAAACAATAAATTTATTGAAATGTTATATTGAGTTTATCTTAATTATTCATATGTTTTGTTTGAAGAAAGTATTCATTTTTATGTTTTTGAATGACTCAATAATGTATTCTTTGTCTAATATTTCTAGTATACAATATATGATAATTTAAAATTATTTATCAATTAAGTGTAGAATTAAATAAAAAAGTCAAATAATTTAATTTTAATATGTGATATTTTGTTTAGTAGCTTAGTTAGTAATATATTAATAAATTATTAACTAAATATTTATTAAGTTAATGTTTTATCAATCTCCTCAAATTCTCTCGGGTCTGATCTCTTAAAAAATTTCGCCCCCCCATCCAGGAGATCCTGGATCCGCCACTGATTGTAAGGACAGGCCCTTACGGTAAGAAGTAACCTCATCCATTGGATTTACCTTCTTACCTTATAATGGATAGTCCATATTATTTTAATTTTTTTATTTTTCAAAAAATCAAAATTTTTTTTTTTAAATTAATTTTGATTGGTTTTCATTTTCGAAAAAATCGAATACTATAAAAATTGAAATTACAGTAATAAAAATTGAACTAACTCTAAGAAAAAATTGAACTTATTGTACAAAAAATTGAACCCGTACAAATTACAAAATTGAACTTCTAGTACACATAATTGAACTTTTAACATAATAAATTGAACACTTTAGTTGTAAGAATTGAACTACCACATTTCAGGGTTATAATCATTGTTTTTGTGAAGAAAATTTTTTTTATATATTTGTAAATTTTTTAGTTTTTATTTCTGTATTACAGTTGTTATTTTGTAGGAAAAAATATTTTTGAATTAATAAAATATTAAACTAAAATAAATTTATTTTTGTGAAAATCGGATTATATAAAAAATGAACTCAAAAGATATAAAAGTTGAACTCATAGAATAAAAACTTGAACTAATAGTTAAAAAAAAATGAACCCATATAATATTGAATATTGAACTCGTAGTATTTATAAATTGCACTATTAGTTATACTAATTTGAACTCTTTAGTGTAAAAAATTGAACTGTCGTACTTAAATGTTCTAACGGTATTTCTCAGAAAAGAACATGATATCGTTGTCGTAAAAAAAACAAAAAAAAACTTTTTCCTGAAAATATTTTTTTAAAAAAAATCTGGACCGTTCATTACATAGTAAGGAGGTAAATCTAATAGATGAGACTACTCCTTATCACAAGGAGTGGTCCTTACCATAAGATTAGTCCTCACTTGAACCAAAATATATATATTTATTATGAACAAAGTAATTAAGTAGATTCCAACACTACATATAGAGAATTGTTGAGCCATATTGGCTAGACACGAATGCCAAAAACAACCGTGCATAGTTTGAGGATTTAGCTATTACTCTATTAGTATGGCCATATTAAGTCGCATGAACACCCGTTGTCATGTCCTAGGAAGATATTTAATTAGCATTTTCAATTGAGTTTGAGTACATCATTTTGCTAATATGACTTGCACGTACAACTTCCTTTTGTCCATCTAATCTTCAAGCTAACTAGCATTCATTAGTTTCTTCGAGCTCAAATAAAATTCGTCAGTCCATTTAGCTTTCAACCTCCAAAATGACACCCACAAAACCAAGAGCAACAAAAGAGCATATATCTAAACAAATAATCATCTTCATGTTAAATTAATAATGCACTTTGTCGAAGCTACAATCAAAAATACCAAAGCACCTATGAGAATGGTGTACTTTCCAGTTTTGTCCTTTTGGTAGATAGCTAGCTCTCTAACCCGTTCTGTTAGAACTGGAGTTGTGTTTAATTAAGCTAACCTTAGTTAGTCTATCCTAGTCATTACTAGTTGTATATAAGCTAATTTTTTCATTTCTGTAAATCTTACTCACTCTAATTCCAATACAGAGAATTCTTCTTTCATTCACATTCTTCCTTGTTTTATCTGTGTGAGTCCACAATCTTCACATGGTATCAGAGCAATCGTAATGATCGGTGACTTGTTTTGCTTCTACTCTCAACGATTTCCACTAAATTTTTTGCTCTCGTTTGCTTTCCGATCATGTCGGATACCAATTCTGTTAATTCCACGGTGAGCAACACCTCTAGGTTGTGAAACCCAGGTTTGTCGAGGTCACGCTCTAGATCTCGTTCTCATGCAGCTTCAAACAACAACAAAGATCCTTTTTTCCTCTCGAATTCGGATCATCCAGGTGCTCAGTTGACGACAGTGCCTTTCAATGGAGCCAACTTCTCGAGCTGGAGTTGATCTGTAAAATTGAGGTGCTAAGTCGAAACAAGGTTTTATCTCAGGATCTTGTGTCAAGCCAGCGTACGGCTCGAAGGACTTCAATCGTTGGGTTCGAGTTGATTATATGGTACGTTGCTGGATCTTAAACTCTATAGCAGTTAATATTGTTGAGGGTTTTATGTTTGTGGAATTCGCTAAGGAATTATGGGATGAATTGCAAGAGAGATTTGCTCAATCTAATGCTCCTTTAATTTACCATTTCAAACGAAACCTGACAAATCTGAAGCAAGACAACCATCTTGTGATTTATTATTATTCGAAGCTCAAGCGAGTTTAGGATGAACTGTCTACTTTGGAAGCAATACCTCATTGTGAGTGTGGTGTGCTTAACAATTGTACTTGTGTGTTGCTTAAACGCATGAATGATGCTATGGATAGTAACAGGGTTATGCAATTTCTAATGGGTTTGAATGATGCCTATTAGGGTGTTCGTACTCAGATACTAGGAATGGACCCTATCCCAAATTCAGGCAAGGCCTATTTCCTCATTGCACAAAGTATTGAGACTCAAAAGAATGTCACATGAGAACTCACTAAGGGACAGGAGATTAGTGCTTTGGTTGCTGGACGCCAACAAAGCTCAAGAAATCAGAGGCGGAATTCTTCTGGAGCTGCTAATGTTAAGAAAGTTTTCAGAGATTTTAAGAGGCAGAAATTGGACAAAAAGTGCGATTTATGTAAGGAGAATGGACACCTCATGGAATCTTGTTTCAAACTTCATGGTACCATGAATGATACAAGGAGATATATGGTGATCGCAAACCAGCTGCTAACTTTGTTGATCAGATGAATCATCCTTTTGATTTTGAAACCGATAGCAAAGGGAAAGCTCTTCGGGATGGTGGTGTTGGTACTTCAAGTTTAGGCTCAGTTGACACATCACTTGTTAATGTTGTTTGTCAAGAAGTCTTGAAGGCTATGAGGGGAAAGGAGAAGATGCAATACTCAACGAACTTTGCGGGTACTAAATCAGATATTATAGCCTTAACTGTTAATAATGGATTTAAATTCATGATTGGGTAATTGATACAAGAGCCAAACCATATGTGCTTTAATCATGCTTTGTTTCACTCGTTTCAAACTTTTCACAAGCCTGTGATGGTGGGATTACCAGATGACGCCATCAAAAGAGTTTCTCAAATGGGAAACATTGATATAGGCCATGGTATTATTTTGAAGAATGTCCTATATATACGTGAGTTCAAACATAACCTATTATGAGTGTCTAAGCTAGTGGAAGACACACGTTTATGGCCTGGTTTTCTAAAGAAGGATGTCTTTTTCAAGACCCTTCAGCTGATCTTATTGTTGTTCGTGGTGATAGAGTTGGAGGCTTTTACAGATACAGAGGAGAGAAGTCAGTAAAGAAGACTAATGAAGATCAACTTTTAAGTTTTAAGAACTCTAGTTTAAATAAGGAGATTGTTGAAACTTCAATTACTTCAGCTGCTACTGTTGATTTATCTTTTTTACATGCATGTTTTGGGCATGCCTCTTTGTCTAAATTGAAGTCTTTAAAATTGATTGCTTTTGATGGTTATGATAATTTTCATTGTGAGACTTGTGTGCTATCTAAACATCACAAATTACCCTTTATAAGGAGCCATTCTATTGCTTCTGAATCCTTTGCTTTATTACATATGGATCTTTAGGGTCCTTATAAATCACCTTCTATTGGAGGTGCTAAGCATTTTCTAACTATAGTAGATGACTACAGTAGAACTACTTGGACTTATTTGTTAGTTACAAAGGATGAGGTTTATCAAATCATAGAGTTTATACGCCTGGCACAACGGAAACACCTGCTCTAGTCGGGACTCTCATAATTGATGAAACAGCGAATCGATGGATTATCAAGCAACCGGATATTAACAATGCCTTTCTACATGGATACCTTAAAGAAGAAGTGTATATGCTTCCATCTCTGGGATACTCCAAAGTTCTTCTAGGACAAGTGTGCAAGTTAAAAATTTACTTTATGGCCTCAAATAGGCATCTAGGAAGTGGAACGTGGAGCTGATAAAGATGATCATATCTCTTGGCTATAATCAATCTAAAATGGATTATTCCATGTTTATCAAATCTGGCGCACAAACAATTACTATTGCATCGGTCTATGTTGATGACCTCTCACTCTCAAGCAATTACCTTGAAGAGATTAAGTTCACTAAGAAGGCTCTTCACAAAGCTTTTACTATAAAAGATCTTGGAGACATTAGATACTTCCTTGGTATTGAAGTAGCACGCTCAGATGAAGGTACTTTTCTCAATCAACACAAGTACATCATTGATCTTTTAAAGGATACTAGAATGTTTATATGCAAGAGTGCATTATATCTGTTAAGACCACTCTAATTAAGTAAGAATCTCACAAAGAAGAGTTTGATGGATAAATCCCACCGTTTTATTATTAATTTATCAAATGAAAGTTAGTTACAACTGATGCAATCTTCTGATTTATATACAGAAGAAATTAACTGCCCTAAACTGCCTTCAACTGATTTTAACTAACTAGCTAGCCTAACTACTAACTGTTGTCAGATTATAACTGACTCCAGTAACTGTCTAATCTGTTGACTAAATAATAACTACTTAATAATATAAAGATTAATGATTAATTTGCATAATTATTTGTCTTTTTCCTTTTCCTAACATAAGTAATGATATTCTTAATCTAAGGAACTGTATCATTACTCCGCCCCTTGAAAATTCGACATGTCCTCAAGTCGAAAATCAGGAAATTGCAGCTGAATACTGTCATAATCTTCCCAGCTAGATTCTTCTTCAGGACGATCATTCCAGCGAACGAGGACTTGTAAGATATTGGAGTCACCAAATTTAGACCACCTATGATTCACAATTTGTTCAGGTTGTACCACCAACTCAAATGCATCGTTTATGGGTGGTGGCTGAGGAGAAGCGGATGTAATAGAACCATGTGCTGGATGAAGCAAGGAGACATGGAATACTAGATGGATTTTAGAAGTTGTTAGAAGTTCGAGCTCGTAAGCAACTGTCCCAATACGACACAACACCTTATATGGCCCAAAAAATCTTGGGGACAACTTTTGATTAGAACGGTATGCCAAGGATCTTTGTCTATAAGGCTGAAGACGAAGGAAAACCAAAGTACCCTCATCGAATTGCTGCTCATGTCGGTGCGAATCTGCTTGTTGTTTCATACGTGCTTGGGCTTTGAGCAAGTTCGTCTTCAAAATCTGTAGCAGTTCATCTCGCACCACAAGTTGTTCTTCCAACTCAGGTAATCGAGTCTCGCCATGTACAAAGGGATGGACAAGGGGAGGATCACGACCATATACCACATTAAATGGTGTTGTACATGCAGAAGCGTGAAACCCGGTGTTAAATGAAAATTCTGCCCATGGAAGATACTGACTCCAACTATGGGGTTGTTCCATAGAAAAACAGTGCAAATAGGTCTCCAAACAACGGTTGACAACTTTTGTCTGCCCATTCGTTTGGGGATGGTAAGCCGAACTCATACGCAGGGTGGTGTGGCTGAGGCGTAATAATTCAGACCAAAAGGAGCTCAAGAACACAGAGTCCCGATCAGAAATTATGGAACGAGGAATTCCATGCAAGCGCACAATATCATTAAAAAATAATGCAGCTACTGATTTAGCGGAGTAAGGGTGATTCAAGCCTATACAATGGGCGTATTTGCTAAGTCTATCAACCACGACTAATATAATGGACAGACCGCCAGATTTGGGAAGGCCAATGATGAAATCAAGGGACACGTCTTCCTAAATACGCTCCGGAATTGGTAGAGGTTAAAGAATGCCAGCATGAACTAAGGTTTGATATTTCGCCCTTTGGCAAGTTGCACATTCATGTACATACATCTTGATATCCTTTTTCATCTGAGGCCAATAAAAATCAGCAGTAACGCGTTTCAAAGTCTTTAAAAGTCCTCTATGACCTGCAGCTGTAGAATCATGACATTCCGATAAAAAATTTGCACGCCACTGATTGTTTGCAGGCACCACCAATCGATCCTTGTAGTATAATCTGTCATTGACCAGCTGAAATTCTGAAATAGAGATGGGGTCAGAATCTTTAGATTCCAAATTTTGCTTAGTAAATGTGTCTTCTTTTAGTGCTTGAGACCAACCTGCAAATTCCCTTGCTACTGGAATGGCAAGTGCAAGGAATTCAACCTATTGTGGTTTTCTGGACAAGGCATCAGCCCTTGAATTCTCCTTCCCGGGTTTGTATTCAATGGTGAAGTCGTAGGGAAGAAGTTTCAAGAGAAGCCGTTGTTGCTCATTTGTGGTAATTCGTTGCTCAAGGAGATATTCGATACTTTTGTGGTCGGTACGAACAACAAACTTGGAACCCAGCAAGTAATGACGCCATTTTTGAAGAGCCAAAACCAAAGCCAGCAATTCACGATCATAAGTAGACTTAAATCTATTAGAGAAGGAAAAACCTTTACTAAAGTAAGCAATTGGATGATTGGATTGAAGGAGGATAGCTCCAACTCCATCTAAGGAGGCATCGCATTCGACTATGAAGGGTTGCGAGAAATCAGGTAAGCGCAGAACTGGTGCCAAAGACAATGCTGTTTTTAGAGTCTGGAAAGCGTTCTCTGCTACATTTGACCAGGAGAAGGCGTCTTTCTTAATCAGATCCGCCAATGGACGGGCAATTATCCCGTATTTCTGCATGAACCGACGATAGTAGCCTGTAAGACCCAAGAAACCTCTTAATCCCCGAACATTTGTGGGGCTGGGCCAAGACAAGAGAGCGTCAATCTTGTTTGGGTCCATGGAAACACCTTCAACAGCAACTACATGACCCAAGAATGATATCCGGGTTTGACCAAAAATACACTTAGATGGTTTTGCAAAGAAAAAGTTACCTTGGAGGAGATTTAATCTTAACTTCAAATGCTCACAATGTTGCTCCATAGGAGAGCTGTACACCAAGATGTCGTCAAAAAAGACGACAATAAACTTCCTTAAGAAGGGCCGAAACAAATCATTCATGATGGCTTGAAACGTGGCTGGGGTGTTAGTAAGGCCAAACGGCATCACTAAGAATTCATAATGCCCGGAGTGAGTTCGAAAGGCCGTTTTATGGATGTCTGCTGGCTGAACTCGGATTTGATGATACCCGGAATGCAAATCAATTTTGGAAAATATGGTGGCCCCGTGGAGTTCATCGAGGAGTTCATTGATGTTGGGAATTGGATACTTATCGGGGACTGTAACTTGATTTAGTTAGCGGTAATCAACGCACATTCGCCAAGTATGATCCTTCTTCTTCACCAATAAAACCGGGCTGGCAAACGGACTGTTACATGGGCGAATAAATCCACATTCCAACAGTGTTGCGGTTTGCTTTTTGATTTCAGATTTTTGGTGGTAAGGGTAACTATAAGGCCTGATGTTCGGGGATTTGGAGTTTGGCAAATGAGGTATAGCATGTGCCTGAGCTCGGTGAGGGGGTAAGGTATTTGGTTCGGTGAAAACAGATTGAAAATCTCGGAGGATTGGCATAATAGGTGTGGGAGGAGGGTCAACATTTTGATTTGTGGATAAAAGCTGGAAAGAACTGAGCAATGAAGTTTCAGGGTTTGGTTTCAAACCTTGTAATCGATATTTTCTGCTCTGGAAATTAAAGATGATGAACATGGTTCTCCAATTTATAAAAACGGTATTAAGAGAAGCTAGCCACTTGACCCCTAAAACCAGTTCTAAATTTCCCATCGAGAAGGGATAAAAATCTTGCGTGATAACGACTTCAGGGAAATGAAGGGCTAAATCTGGACAGACTCGGTTGCATGGTATGACAACACCATTACCGATTGTAACTCCAAATCCCGATACCTCCTTTGTGGGGATTCTTAGTTCTTCCACTAGTCTGTCAGAGATAAAATTGTTTGTAGATTCGCTGTCTATGAGTATCAACACTTGTTTGTTGTGAATAGTCGTTCTCAGTTTCATGCACGCAGTTTTGGACTGATTTGATATTTGATGAAAAGAAATTTTTGCAGATTCGTCTCTAGCATCTAGAGGTTCCCACGCCTGGCAATCCTCTTCTTCAGACTTTAGCAGCCCGTCGTCACTGTCATTGGTGCATTCCATGGTTGAAAAAGACGTCTTACAACGATGTCCCGGTGAAAATTTGTCGCTACAACGATAACAAAGCGCCTTGTCTCTTCATAGTTGCCTTTCGTAATCATTAGGTCGAGGGGCAGCTTGCTGAACAGAAGCAGAGTTTGCTGGCTGCGTTGTGCCTTGTCGTGGCACATTGTTGAGTGTCGGACTAAAGTTGGGTCGGTTAGGTAATGAGAAGGTTCTCTGTCCTTCTGGTTGAATTTTCAACTCGAATTCTAGAGCGAGACTTACCGCCTTGAAGACGGTGCGGGGTTTATGAATTCTGACTTCTGCCTTTAATTCGTCTTTAAGCCCCGACAGGAATACACCCAAAAGGCAATGATCAAGCCAATCTCTAACCCTTGCAACTCTTCTTGTAAAATCATGTCGGTATTCCTGCACCGAACCGACCTGTTTTACGGCACACAAAAACTCATCAGGATTCTGGAATTTAAGGGGCCCGTAGTGCTCTTGGAATGCTTTGACAAGGTCGCCCCATAATAATAATTCGTCTTCTCTTGATATCCAGGAGAAAAGATCAAGAGCATCCCCTTCAAGATGCATAGATGAAATCTCTACTTTTGTTTCGTCTTAAACATCGAAATACCGTAAATATTTTTCCGCTTTGAGAGCCCAGCCATGTGGATCTCCTCCCTCAAATTTCAGGAATTCAATTTTCGCCCTAGGTCACTGGCTGTTTTAGTAACCACGTTGGTTACCGTCATCATCTTCACGTTCGTCCCAATGCCGAGAGTACTGGCGGTTGAAAGTCTGATCCCGTTGTCCCCTATTTCGGCCTTATAGTCACCCTTCGGGACTGTTATTATGGGAATTCTGTCCTTGCGGAATGGAATTGGCGGTTAATTGAGCGGAAAGCGCTTTAATGGCTGCGGTAAGATCATTCATCATTTTTGGTGTAGAAGTATGGTTGGAGGAGGGTGGGGGATCGTTGCTTAAATTTGTATTAGATTGGTTTTCGCCGGAATTAACGTTATGTCCGTCTGCAACAAAACAAGAGCGCGTTTGTACCACCATTGGACCGATACGCTCTGATACCAAATGTTAAGACCACTCTAAGTAAGAATCTCACAAAGAGGAATTTGATGGATAAATTCCACCGTTTTATTATTAATTTGTCAAATGAAAGTTAGTTACAACTGATGCAATCTTTTGATTTATATACAGAAGACATTAACTGACTTAATCTGCCTTCAACTAATTTTAACTAACTAGCTAGCCTAACTACTAACTGCTGTCAGATTATAACTGACTCCAGTTCTGTCTAATCTGTTGACTAAATAATAGCTACTTAATAATATAGAGATTAATGATTAATTTGCACAATTATTTGTCTTTTTCCTTTTCCTAACATAAGTAATGATATCCTTAATCTGAGGAATTGTATCAATTTCCAATGTCCAAAGGTACTAAACTCTCAACGGATCAAGGAGAGTTACCTGCTGATCCAGAAGTATATCGAAGATTGGTAGGCAAGTTGTTGTACTTGAACATGACAAGGCCAAATATATCATATGCCGTAAGGCCCGAGGTCCTAGAAGCGCTGTCACATGCCAACCCGAAAGACTTCCCAGGAGGTCACCCATCCTGGGACTACTCTCGCCCTAGCACGCTTAACTTCACAGTTCTTTTGACCTATCAAACCATGAAAAGGAAGAGCTTTTGTTGGCATGGGGAGCACCTCAATCCATTATAAATTATCGGGGTGTTACATATGCAATGCAACATCTCAATCAATTTCTTAGTGCACCTCGTGAGCCACATCTTCAACCTGTAATGCATGTCATGAGGTATCTTGATGGAACACTGGATTTAGGATTGTTCTTCAGCTTCAATTGATTTGAAGCTCCCAGCATACTCGGATGCAGATTGGGCTAGTTGTGCATTCTGTAGGCGCTCATTAACTGGTTATTGTGTCTTCTTGGGCAAATCATGCCACTGATTTCATGGAAGACCGAATAGCAAAAGACTGTCTCTAAGAGCTTTGCAGAGTCTGAATACAGAGCCATGTCGACTACATCAAGTGAATTGGTGTAGTGGTGTGGTTGGATGGGCTACTCAGTGGCATGTCCATTTCTATTTCCCAAACCAATCACATTACATTATGACAATAAGGCAACTCAACATATAACCCAAAACCCTGTGTTCCACGAAAGGACCAAACATTTGACAATTGATTGTCAATATATGTTCAGGACAAAGTACAAGAAAATTTTCTCATCAAAAGTCATGCCTCGTCTTCTCAGCAACTTACAGATTTATTCATCAAAGCCCTTGGGGAACGACAACACAAATTCTTGGTTTCCAAGGTGGGACTTGTCTCTCAACCTCCAAGTCTAACTTGGGGGCTATGAGAATGGTGTATTTTCAGTTTTGTTCTTCTAGTAGCTAGGTAGCTCTCTAACCCGTTCTATTAGAACTAGAGTTGTGTATAAGCTAACCTTAGTTAGTCTAGCCTAGTCATTGCAAGTTGTATATACGCTAATTCTTTTTGTTTCTGTAAATCTGACTCACTCTAATCCCAATATAGAAAATTCTTCTCTCATTCACATTCTTCCTTTTTTTCTTTATGTGAGTCCACAATCTTCACAACACCAAACAAAATCCTACTTTGATTGATGAGATCCCGCGAGAGAACCGAGAGTAAAAAAACAATAGGTGAACTTTCCTACTCTGAACCACTCACGTACTTCATACACTCATACCTATAAAAAGGTGCAAAACAAGAGAATCTATAACAAATCTGACGCCTAACGGTCTATGGATCCCATGAGAGAGCTGAACTTGGTTATGTAGACAAATGTCATGCCTTCCCAACTTAGCTCCGACTCGTTCACATAAAAAGGAGTTCTCTCAACTAGTTTATTCCACAGACTTGTATATTTTTATGCATAAAAGTGAGAGTTATTGTAACATAGGCAACAAACACATGACATCAAAAAGCAATGGAGGGAAAAAACATATTTTCAGTTTTATCTTTCAAATGAATTATGAAATCCAATTTGAGCAAATATGAAGTTTTGTTTATACGATTAAGGAATTGCTCATAGACAGAGGATGAGTTATTCTAGTAGAGATCATGGTCGTACTTGAGACTTCTAAAGATCTCTTATTTATTTTTTTTGTCGAAGAGAGGCAAGCCTCTCAGGCAAAGAACAACACTAAAGAAGCAGGGTCTAATCGCCAACAAGGCGAGGGGTAGCCCGTCCCCAAACATCATTCCTAAGGAGTTCCTCAATACAATCCTGAGGCTCATCTAAGACATGAAAGCCTAAAGAAAATGATAAAGCCAAAGACGCAAGGGAGTCGGCGACGTAATTCGTTTCCCTGAAGACACGGACAAGCCGGACGGTCCAACTCTGGTTGAGCTAAAGGTCTCTTATTTACGTGGAGGTAACATCAGAGTGATCTATTTTCACTGTTGAGATAGAGATGACTCATTTGTCTTGTATTTTAGGGACAAAGTGCTTAGTATCACCCTTCACGTCCTCCTTTAAGATTTTTTTTATTGTCTTTTTGGTTTCTCACCTAAGTTATGAGTTCTTTTCTTTTCAATGTTTGTGCTCTAATATATGCTTGTTTGTTCACATTAGCATGTAATGATCCCTTGATCTGGCCAATATATCTAGTTTGAAAATAAAGTAGGAACAACTATTCTTAGAAGTAATCATAACAAGAAGAAATCTAGCAAAATCTAGAATTAACTATACAATAGGATACTTTAACCACACCACAATAGATTGAAGGTTCAAATTGAACACCTTTAGTTGAAATTACAAATGCAATTTACGTAGAAAACAACAAAGATATACTGTACAATGTAGGGATGGGCCTTTTTATTCAAACGGAAGGGTCCATCCTCCATCTTTCTCGCCCTCGCCAAATAAAACGTGAATTGTCAACTGAATTACGCCAAATGCTTCACTGCTTTGACTCACGAAAACAAATGGCAACTTTCATTTCACGGGTTACGTATTTTCTTACTCCCTCCGTCCCATATCTATTGTCTGTCTTTCCAAAACGGGCGTCCCGAAACTTTCGTCCACCTTTATTTCTTTCCATTTTTATCCCAATCATTTACACTTTTATCCCAATCACATCACTTCTCTTACCTAACCTATCATCTTCTTCCACCCAAAAAATCTCTCTCCATTTAATTAAATCTACCAAAACATTCACAATAAACAAATCATAGGGCAAAATTGACACTAAATTACATTAAACTTAAACCACCTAATTTTTTTATTTTTTGAATCTAACAAGATCCATTTTGCATAGTGTTAGGGACATTTTTTTGGGCCCATAATTGGACTAAATGGACAGCTTTAAATGCAGGCCGATCATGGTGGAAAGGGGCATGAATGTTGCTTGCTTTGTTGTTGGGCATTTATGGGCCTCGTTTGTGTGACCCATATGTGAGTGTATGTGAGGGTTTGAGAGAGGGAGGCAACCCTAACTCTCTCATTTCTGCTATGCGCCGCACACAAAAACTCTCTCGTCTCCCCTCACAAAAACTCTCGTCTCCCCTCTCGCTCTCACTCAAAAACCCCTGGATCCTACATGTTTTCTTGCTTTGATTGTCGTTTTTGAGTTTGATTTCGGTCTTTGATGCTTCGTGTTGCTTGATTTCTCCATTTCAGGTTGGTTTTCTCTTGAGATTTCGTCTTTGTCTTGATTCTTGCTTGCTTGGTTTCGATTTTGGGGCTTTGTTTGAGGCTTGAATCTCGCTTCCTTTCTCGTGTTCTTGTTTGTGTTTCGTTTTCGTTCTTGGCTTTCTTTTGTGTCTTCGATCTTGTTGCTGTTTTTGGGCTTCGATCTTGCTTTTGCTTTTGGTTTTCCGCTGAGATCTTGCTTTCTTTTCGTTTGCTTGGATCTGCTTTTGCGTTCCTCTCTGTTGAGGTTTGTGGCTTCGATCTCTCCTTCCTATTTTTGTGTTTGGGGGCTTCGTTCTTACTTTTGTGTTTGGTTTGCGGCTTGGATCTGGAGTGCTCGTTTCTGCCTTGGATCTTGCTTGTGAGGTTTCAGGTTAGCTTGCATGTTCCATATTCTACCTTGCATGCTTTCTCAAAAGTTTGGATCTCGCGTTTTTTGTTATTCCAGCTTTTGTTTTCTGGTTTGTGAAGCTTGGATCTCGGTTTTTGTTGTTGGAGGTGTTGGTTTGTGATTTTGAAGCTTGGATCTGACTTTGATCCTTGGATTCTCACTTTGATCCTTCAACTGAGACTTTGATCCATGGATTTGTGGTTTTTGAAGCTTTGTTGTTCTTGGCTTTTGGTTTCTGTTTCTGCGTTCTCTGTGCTTGTCACCTTTTGGCCTTCGTTTGAGGTTCTGTTTCTGACTTCATTTCGTTCTCTGGTGTTTTGGGTGTGTTTTTGGTGTGGTGTTTCGTTCTCTGTACTTGGTCTTGCCTTGGCTCTTCTGGTTTGTTGAGATGTATCCATCTTCTTACCCTGGTGAGTTGAGATGATTCTGTGTTTTGTTGTTGCATGTTTTGATTTTGTTGTTTGCTCATCTCTGAATCACTTGTCTCCTCTGTTGTTGCATATGCCGTGACGCCTATGTTCTCTATCTCTGGGTGGTGAATCTCTGCCGGTTTCTGTCTTTGCTTTGCCTTCCATGTCTTCCTCTGGTGAGTTATTGATTCTCATTACGTTTGTGCATACTTTCACTTCTATGTATTCCTCTCTACTGCATTCTAACTAGCTTTTGTGTGTTGCTTTCCAAGTTCATAGCCCCCCCTGCTCAACCTGAGTTGGATCCTGATGAGATATTTCGTGATGATAGTCCCCTAGCTATCATATGAATCCGATAGTCCATACTGGTCTGAACCAGAGTGTGATTGGGGCACTGACTGTACTGGGGTGCACTCCTTCAGTCAGTGGTGCCTAAGGCTAGAGATTGAACCCCCCAAAAAGAAACCAAAGGAGACAATTGAGAAAGAGGGCCCAAGTAAATCCCCTAATGCATCCATGGCGGAGAATTCTAAAGAGAGCTATGCTGGTTTGGACTCTCTTGATGGGGAATTCTCCCCTGATTCTGAGGATGATAGTCAACAGAGCTAAGTCCCCTAAAACCTAAGCTCATGTGTATGTTTTTGCAATGATTCTGTTTATGTTTCTGAGATGCATGATTATGTTGTGTGTTTGTGTATGAATCTGCCATGTTTGTTGAGATGCATGAATCTGCAATGTTTACAGAATTCAGTTTGTATGTGTGTTCTTTTGTTTGTGTATGTTGAGCATGTTTGTATGTTTATTGAATCTGTTGAGCATGTGTATGTTGAGCATGTTTGTATGTTTATTGAATTTGTTGAGCATGTGTATGTTGAGCATGTTTGTATGTTTATTGAATCTGTTGAGCATGTGTATGTTGAGCATGTTTGTATGTTTACAGAAATCTGTTTCTGTGTTTGTGTTTCTGTCCTCTTGTTTGTGTTTGTGTTTCTGTTGACCATGTTTGTTTGTGCTCGTCCTCTTATTTGTGTTTCTATTTCTGTTTTCAACTTTTCTCTTTTATCAATGATGATACCTCTTGAGCTGAGATGCATGATCTTTGAGTGCTTCACTCCCATTGAAATTTTTGTGAAGCCAGTCATTTATATGGCTCTGGCATGCACAAAGCTGCATGGGTTGTGTAGTTGATCATGCATCAATGATGAAAGGGGATAGTCTGAGATTATTTTTTCCCTTTTTTTTTTTATCAATGATGATGCCTTATAAGCTGAGATGTATGTTCATAGGTGGGCTAACTCCCATTGACATGCTTGTGAAGCCATTCATTTATATGGCTCTGGCATGCACAAAGCTGCATTGGTTGAGTGGCTGAACATGCATCAATGATGGCAGGGGAATATCTGAGATTATTTTTTTCTTTTTTTTTTCAAACATCCTCCAAGCTTCTTGCTTCTGTTTTCATGTTGTGCAATCTGTGCTAAATGCTTGCATACTAGATTCATATTGTTTCATTACAAAAGTCACTTTACAAAAGTCATGTTTCACTTCTGTTTTCTTGCTTCTTACCTACATATCTTTACACAAAAGTGACCAAAAGACAGTTTTCACTTGATTTCATGGAGGGAAAGCCTGCTTGCTATCCCTCCATGAAATCATGTTCTTCAAATGGATCCTCTTGACTTGCTTGAGTGTTTTCTTCCATTGCTTCTTCCTCTTGTACTCCACTTCTGTTTTCAGCTATGTTTTCAGCTCTGTTTTCAGTTCTATTTTCAGCTCTGTTTTGACTTATGTTTGCATGAACCATATTCCAAGCTTGTTGTATTGCCCACATTGGTGTTGATACTTCACTTGGCAAATTTCCCTGACTTTCCAGCCTTCTTTTGTTCACATGTGGAATTTCATAATCATTCCCTCCCTTCACTTTCATGATTCCATTCATGACATATTGAAGTGTCATCCATACATTCTTAAAGTTTTAGGATCTAGCTCATTGAATGCATCATGAACTGCATCTAGCATCCCATCTATGTCCTTGGGCATTTTCTTGTGCATTAAGGATTGAATAGATCTAAAAAAGCCTAGGTCTAAAATGCTTAAGTCTGGGCTATTAGATGGTTGTTGTAGCAGAATAAAAGTGAATCCATCTTGCTTGTATACCTTTTGCCATTCTGAATCTTGTTGAGTTATGTGAGCCTTTGCATTATCTTGCTGAATAAATATGACTCTATGCCCTGCCCCATCTTCTGGCCACTTTGCTTTAATTGTTGGGACTATTTGCTCAATTAGCATTTTCCTTGTGACCTTTTGATTGATAGATTCAACTAGTTTAGTCACCATTGTTCCCTTGACTCTGTTCTTTGAATTCCTCCTTGTTGGCTCCTTGTATGTAAATGGAAAAATGCCAATTTTGCCATCAAATATGCACTGCTTCCTGCATCAAACCTAGGTCTAGCCACTGCTGCAGTGAACATTACCTTTGGTATGAATTTGCTTGAGCTTGCTGATCTGTACTGCCCTTTCTCATGTTGTGCTAGATAGACACGCTGAGTTTTCTTGCTTAAATTGAACCACTTTTCATCAATGTGCACGAAATCAAACATTGGAAAATACTGTGTCTTACTTGCTGTTGTGGCTCCATTTAATAGTCTTAGAATCCACTCTAACCTTGTCAGCTTGTTTGCATCCTTGAGTCCTGGCTTGAGGGCATTTGTGTGTGGTCTTATTATGCCTCTTTTGAGTAGCTTTTGTGTAGAACTCTTCGACATCTCTAGCTTGCTTGCCAAATCTCTTATGCAAGTTCTATCCCCCATGCTTAGTGCTGATATTTTTGCTATGTCGATCTCTATCCTCTTCCTACCTCCATTCTGGAATTTTGTGCCAAATTTGGCACTTGCCCTGCTTGTTCTTGTTGTTGAGCCATGTTCCAGATTCTGGATATGGTCCTTGTTGTGACATTTTTCGCAACTTCTTGCATTTGTCCTCGCATAAGACGTCCCCTTTCTGTTGGTATTTGGTGCAGTTTCATAAGAATGTGGAACCTTTGTTGTGTGCTGAGCTTTGACTTCTTTGGCTAATGATGTGAACTTGCTGCCTGTGTGCCTTGATTCTCTGTTTGATGTTCTCCCTCCTCTGTCATCTCCCCTACTGGCTGATTGAGATCAAAGTTGTGTTGCCTTGCTTCTGTTGGTTCTGGAACATCTGGAGGTGGACCATCATTCAAGTCAAGAACTGAAGCCATGAAGTTAAAAGCAATGATGTGAAACTGTATTTTTTTTTTATTCCCAAACTGTAATTTTGTTTTGAGCAGAGAACATTCTCTTTGGTTTGTAAGCTTTAATGATGTTTGTGTAAGGTTCTGTGCGTGTGGGTGTGTATTTAAAGAGCAGGAAAGGTCCCTTTTAGGGAGTAATCCGAGGGATTTAAATGCTGTGTTTTGATTGGTCCCCACAAAATCAATGCTTTAATCTGATTGGTTAAAAAAGTGCTCAATGGATCCCTCAAAAAAAACAATCTACTTCTACCTACTTCAATCCCCACTTTTCTCAAAAGCAAAACTGCATAAAATACAATGCCAAAACCCCTTTATGGACAGAAGATATGGGACAGAGGGAGTATAATGTGGTGTTAAGTAACCTCAAGGGGTTGGTCTAGTGGAGCATGACAGGGCATCGGTCTGACAGGTCGTAGGTTCGATCCCCCTTAATCTCCTTGAGGTGAGACATATTTAAATCCCCTTGTAAGAGCTCTCTGAGCTCTTGGGTCTAATAATCTAGTGCTAAGTTTAAGTTGGTTTTAACTTTCGTACGTTTGGAGTTTTGTAGATTAGCCCCCGTATGTTTTACTTCCTTACAAAAGCTACGCAGTCGACATTATCACGTGGACCTTTTTTTCATCAAAACAAGACACTTAAGGACATTAATTGCATAATCACTTCTAAATTAGGCCCTTTCGTGTTCATTTGGCTGACCATTCAATTTCAAAGAAATATACACGAGGAAGCAATACCAAATTATATATATGTTTGGCTGGAAAAATCACAAAAAATGAGAATAAAAAATTCATGCAAAGTATAGTTGGTTGTGATATTTCTTTGACTCACAAAAAAACAGAATCATTTTCTGATTATTACGTTTTTCGGTGGAGTTGATGATGTGGTAATTAAAAATATTTTAAACAAGTGTAATATATTAAGTTGTTCGGTGGACTTGATGATATGCGTTTATTTACATCATTAATATCATGCTTCCCGCTTCTCCTGATGGCCATATATTCAAGTGTATTTGGAAGTTGCAGGTGTTGGTGTGGCACCGTGTTTTCCTTTTACTAACCATCAAAGGAGTAATATTGACGAATCAAGAGCGGGTTAGGCGCCATATTACAGGAAATGTCCTTGGCTTGAAGTGCCCGCTTGAGGAGGAATCGATAATTCAGCTTTAGCGGGATTGTGACATTACAAACCACATCTAGAATGATCTTCACCTTCCTCTTTCTATGGAAATCTTTTTCGACTCTTATTTTTCTTTTTGGATTCGTAGCAATATCACTTATTCTTACCTAGTTCATGATGGTCTTGTTTGGGCAGAATTGTTTACTATAGCTTTTGGGCATGACGATGGCGTAATTTGTTTGTTTTTTCACTTGAAACTTTCTAGGGAGACCGAGCTTCTTATGTCATCACATATGCAAAAGAGAAGAGGGCGCATGAGCTGACATGTGTGTTTGTCGAACCTCAAAAGGTTGAAGAGGTTGGTGTTTCATGGTATCGATCTAGAGCTAGTTGGGTCAAGCTCAACATGGATGGATCCGTTAGAGATGGCAATCTTGCTGTTGCTGCGGGCGTGATGTTAAAACTTGATTTGTAAAAGCTGGGATGTTTAATTTCATCATATTTATAGGTAAACGAATAGTGTAACGGACTTTCTTGCTTCCTTAACTCTTTCGTTTTCTATTGGTGTTCATGTATTGATTATTAATTCTTTACTATTTGATGATGTAACATGTTGTATACTTAAACTTTTTTGATTAATTAATAAAATAAATCTCGATATTAGGAAGAGTACTTCCTCTCCTTTGACAAAAAAAAATTACATTACAAGAATGCAACCAAGGAGCGGACTTTCTTGCTAAGAATTCGATTCCTGCTAACTTCCTGGACCACTACAACAACTTCCACAACCGTCACCCTCAAATGACGGACCGTTCACCTCCGGAAACTCGAAGTTCGAACCTTAGTTCTTTCCTGAAGGATTTTAGTATAATAATCCGTAAGTATGATCTAGGCTGACTCTACTTTAAAAAGGGCATCTAATGTTTACCTCTTTCACAAAAAAAATACATTAGAAAATGAGAAATGCTTAGAAGGACAAACCTCTCAATAGATAAGCATCGAAATCAAGGTTTAATTTTTTAATCTACAAACTTAAGATTCTAATCTTTATGGAAAAGCTAGAAACACGGAGTTGGTCCGTGGCCGGCCATCAGAACTAATAGTAACATAAATACAAAATCCGTGTATAGCAATTGTCAGAAACTAAAAGTTTGGGACTTGCCTAGTTTTGCTTAAAATTACATGTTTCAAAGTGCAATTTAAAAATATTACAAAAAAAAAGTGCAACTTAAAATAAATTACACTGTATTTTTCTTTTTCTTTTCATTTTAGGCTGCCATTCTTGGAACTTGGGAGGTGAAAACTGGATATAAAAATAGTTTACTAAGAATTCGTGTTTTACACTTTGACTTGTATACTCACATGCTTGACTTCAGATGGTCACTTGTTCAGAATCGCAGTACACACAAACAATAAACAGTCGTTTAAAGCATAGAAAACAAAACACTATTTAACAAAAATTCAGAATACCAACAACATTTATCAACGTATTAATTTGTACAAACTAATTCTTTATGAAGATCAAAAAGCGCCCACATCATTGAATCCATACATGGTCAAATAACGTCAAATATTATGTACAGTATGAAAGAAGAAGTCAACCTAACTTCGTGGGGGAACTTGGAAATGCAAATGTAGTCTTGTACTACTAAATTACTAATACTATAATGTTGTACTGTATTTATTTTTAAAAAGTAGTATAATAAAATTAACGGAAATTCCACGTGGTAACCCTAGGGTTTAACATTATTTACGAGGTGTATCAATCTTTTACATATTACATACGGTAACCCTGAGATTAATAACAAATTCGCCTAATATCCGAAATATTAAATTAACCCTTCCGTAAATTGATTTTATAAGTAGAAAATTTAAAATCTTCACAAGTACAAGATTATTGACGGCTCAAACCTATCTTCTCATTTGCATTATCAATAACCTTTTTCTTCTGCTCTTAATTTTTGGCATAACAACTGCATCGATCATTTCCAGTCAGAGATCAAAATCACAAACAAGCCAAGGTAACGGAGTTTCACGTCAATATTAATTTGGCTAATTTCACTTCATACTTGCTAAAATTTCCTAAACCCCTTGACATTTCTACATTTTTCATGAACACAGTTGAAAATCCTAATGGCATTTCAAAACTATCCAGAAGCCATATTCATGACCCATACCAAAATTCAACAATGTATCATTCACACCATTCATGCATAGAACAAAAAACACATTGAAATCTCAAAACTGTACCAGAAGGCAGATTTCATGTCACATAACTTATCAGACTACCATTTCAACAATAAGATCATACTTGCAATGAAAAGAAGACTGGTTGCTAAATAACCTGATCGAAAGTATTCATAAACAAATTAACAAAACCAAAATCATATAAATACAAGGGTTCGAAAACCAGAGAGAAAATTAACCCCAATTCTCGAAGTTGCATATTAGCCGACCTAAAACCCCTAAATTGAAGAGTGGGACAGTATAATGAAATTAGGAACCTGACTGTAAACATCCATGAACAAATTAACAAAAGCCTCTTGGATGAAGATTGTTTTTATGTGTTTCGAAACAAAGTTTTTTTAGATTGAGTAAAAATATTCTTAGAAGAATTGGACTTCAACCCTTCAGCAACACAATCTTGGAGACATGTTTAAAGTGCTTGTTACTGTTGACAAAGAGCTACGTAAAGATCCGTCTTCCTCACCAGTAGCGTCCCGTTCAAAGATGCACAAAACCCTCTTGGGAGTGACCTCGCAAACCACGTGCTTTGTTTTGTATTTTTAAGATTTTAATTTGTTTTCTTATAAAATCAATTTTAATGGTAAGGATTATTTTTAATATTTTGGATATTAGGGGAATTTCTTATTAATCTCGGGGTTACCGCGCGTAATATATAAAAGATTGGTACACCTCGTAAATAATGTTAAACCTTAGGGTTACCACGTAGAATTTCCGTAAAATTAATAAAACTAAAAACAGATAATGGAAGGGGTGTGGGGAAGGTGGGACCAACTAGATATTAATGGAGACGTTGAAAATTTCAAAATATAAAAAATATTCTATCTTGTCAATTGTCATAATACAAAATAGTCTATTCTTCGCAAATTTCCTTTGTTTCTTGATTCAAGAGGACCTCAATCTTAATGAAATGATAAGAAATGATAACAAGGTCAGGAAACTATCTCCATCAACTGACAACATTCGAGATTATGCAGGACTATACACGAAAGATCGGATATCGGATTCCGTGCCTTTACCACTTAGCTCTTTCGGTAGATTAATTCTTTTTAGAATAATGAATTCAAGGATTCCCGCCCAAGAAAGAGATCCAAGTCCTAGTAGCTCTGCTCGAGTAGCTCTTAAAGCCTGTGTACAAGCTCGTAATGAGGGGCGTGATCATGCTCGTGAGGGTGCTAGGTGGTGAAACCGAGGTAATCCACTTAGATCCCTCTATCAGTCAAAAAATGCATTATATAGGGATTTTTTTTACTATGAAATTTTTCTATATACTATGACCTTCATCCATAGGATCCCAAGTACCCGGATCAATCAAGGGGTTCAATAATGAAGCAATATTTCACTTTCACGGGGCAAATACTTTTATGCATACCTCTTCTGGTTGATCCACACCAGATATTTGGAATGTATAATATAGTTTTTTTATTGTGTGACGAGACTAAATTATAAATGTACTAAATATACAAACTAAACGTTAAAGATACAAATAGCAAATTCTCCGGACAAAAAGTTAAAAAAAATAAGAAATTTAAGATTTATTATAACTTTCTAATTCATATAAACTTCTTAGGAACGTGTCCTAAGAAATCCAATTAAAAGAATCGTACATAATATCATGTGTATTTAGTATGTTTATCCTAATTACATTAATTTGAAAATTTATAGATGTTTTTTTAGTTGAATCAGACCTGTAAGAGCCGAATCGAATTTTTTTGAATACTACCTTAATAATTTAGTCACCTAACTAGGTATTCAAGTACTAAAGTTTATGGATTTGTTTGATATTAAATAACAGAAATGGAAACGAACTAATCAATATTAGTATTATGATATATAATCCAAAAATACCAGTTATATTAATATTCATACAAAAACCACGCAACAAATATTCGTGGGTTACGACCTAACCGTTTTTATTATGATCGAAGTGATGCATGCAACATTTTTTTTTTTTTTTTTTTTTTTTGAATTGGTAAGAATTAGGGTCGCCCGAGTACTACTCGGACTAGCCTAGAGCACCTTTGAACAGGTGAGAGCTATGCTCTGAAAATTCAAATTTGTGGCTTCGTCGCCGGTGAGGATCGAACCGGAGACCTCGGGTTCTCCCCCTTGAGGTCTTACCGCTAGACCAAATGCCCTTTGGCGATGCATGCAACATATACTTGTGAAAGTGAATGTGCTAGATATATTTAGGACCACTTTTTCATACAAAATTGAAGGCTAATATATAGCAAGTGTCATAAATGGAGGCAGGTCGGATGAGTGATGGACCGCTGCGATGGGGTCGAATTAATGCGGTTGACATTCCTTTGAGTCACAATATTACCCTTATTTAATCTCATATATTATCTTTATTATACAAAATTTTTTATCATCTTTATAACTTTTTCCTATAAAATTACCCTTGCTCCTAGTATCCAACTTTCCCGTCAACTTTATCAAATTTTAACTTTTTTCCTCTATAAAATTACAAAATTACTCTCATATATTACCATAATTATTCAATTTTTCACTTTTTTTATTCATTATACTTTATGAACAACAAATTAGAACGAAGGGAGTACTATATATCTAATTGTAATATTTGCAAATTTTCATTTTTGAGATGGATTAAGGCGATATCCTTGTGTTAGTAACTTAATTTCATATTTAGTATGTTAAGAGAAAAGGTTGGGACCTCTCGAATGCCCCATTAGAGTTGAAAGACGCCAACGAGACTCTCAACTTCAAAAATTCACGTAGTCTTCCCTAGAGCTTCGAATTGAGTGGTTCCAAATTGTAGTGCTAGATAAAGGAATCTACTTGCATGCCTACAATTTTGAGTCATTTTGACTAAGTATCCTAAAAGTTAAGCCAAATCTACCATAAAGACGTACCTTAAACCAAGCGAAGCCCCAAGGTGCGATCGCGGATTTGCTATAGACGCAAGGTGGCTAATGGAACACAAACCTTGTGGATGGGCAATGATTTTGGTCCTTGGTGATTTCATTTTTGGATCACTTCTACTCAACCTCCCTGCCACATTTTGATGATGAATGGCTTGCCCCACACTCCATCCAACTCATTTGGGAACCCCTTCCCCTCTTGGAATTTTGTAAGTAAGGGTGTTGGTTGTGGATTGATTTCACGCATCTCTCTTCACCCAAACTCATCCACACTCTCAAAGTAGAAGTTCTTGGCTCCCTAATGTTGGTAAAAACTTGTTTGGTGGTCGGAGTTGATCGGAGGAAGGCTAATAATTGAATTAGGATTATTATACTTAGAGATAACGATCATTGTTATTAGACGAAATTGGGTTTCTAACCCATGGGGGGGAAATATTGAAGCAAATAGGCTACAAGGAAAAAACATGAGCCCCCATAGGCTTTTTTCCAATTTTGCCTCTACCTTTTTTTTTAATTTACAAGATGACGTCATCAATGGCATATGATGATGTCAACACCCCTTACCACTATCGGCGTTGACCGGCGTTGAACAGTCGTTGACCGGCGTTGACCGACTTGTCATCAGTCCACGTACAAAAAACTTGTCATCAGTGATGACCAGTTTAGATAAAACTCATCGTTCACGTACTCAACTTGTCATCTGATGACAAGTTGAGGTAAACCCATTATTCACGTAAAAAACTTGTCATCAGTGATGACCAGTTAAGAAATTGACCTATGTGGGATTTGAACCCACATTATTGTGCATCAAGCACATTGCTCTACCATTTGAGCTAATAGGCCAACTAGTAAAACAAACTTGTCATCACCCAAAAGCATACCCAAACCCATAAAATCATCCAAAAAACCTTAAAACAAACCTGTCATCACCCCCAGATCCGTAAAACAACTTGTCATCACCAAAACACATTAAAAACGGACTTGTCATCGCCAAAACCCATAAAAACGAACTTGTCATCACCTAGAACCATAAAAAACAACTTGTCATCACCCAGAACCTTAAAACACACTTGTCATCAGTCAGATCCGTAGAACAAACTTAAATTGCTCAAAACTCATAAAAATCACTTGTCATCATCCCCAAATCATAAAATCGTCCCAAAAACCCTAAAATGAACTTGTCATCCAAAAAACCCACAAACTCAAAACCCCTAAGCCCACAACAAAACTTGTCATCACTTAAATCCGAAAAACAAACTTGTCATCCAAATAATCCAAAAACATACCCAAACCCATAAAATCATCCAAAAAACCTTAAAACACACCTGTCATCACCCCCAGATCCGTAAAACAACTTGTCATCACCAAAACACATTAAAAACGGACTTGTCATCGCCAAAACCCATAAAAACGAACTTGTCATCACCCAGAACCATATAAAACAACTTGTCATCGCCCATAACCTTAAAACACACTTGTCATCAGTCAGATCCGTAGAACAAACTTAAATTGCTCAAAACTCATAAAAACTCACTTGTCATCACCCCAAATCATAAAATCGTCCCAAAAACCCTAAAATCAACTTGTCATCCAAAAAACCCACAAACTCAAAACCCCTAAACTCACAAAAAAACTTGTCATCACTTAAATCCGAAAAACAAACTTGTCATCCAAAAAATCCAAAAACCTCAAAAATCCAAAAACCCAAAAATCCAACCGGTTGGATCCGGCTCGTACGAGCCCAGATCCGGCTAGATCTCGCTCGTACGAGCCCAGATCTGGCTAGATCTCGCTCGTACGAGCCCAGATCCGACTAGATCTCGCTCGTACGAGCCCAGATCCGGCTAGATCCGGCTCGTACGAGCCCAAATCCGGCTAGATCAAATTAGTCGAAGGTAGCTTATCAACTACTGTTTGAATAATTAAAGTTCCCGATGAAATATTGAATACACAAATTTTCTTATGCGTTATTTGCACATAATGTTCTATTCCCAAAGAAGTTTCGTCTCTCTTCTATGCCTTGATTTGTTGAGCCAATCACTTATAGTCTCCCGCTCAGAATGTTCTTTGCTCACATCGTAGAAGAACCCTGTATTGATGTGTACTTACCATCTATTATTTGGTTCAGGATGTTGTCATGTCAAACCTTTCTAAAACCAATCTTATTTCCCCATCTGTTGACTGATATTTCTTATCTTTTAACGAATTATCGGAGAGTAAAGTAAAGGTTTTCTAAGAGTGAACTGAAAAACTTGATGACAAATAGCTTGTCGTAGGATTGGCCCGATCGTTCTTGGTTGGAGTAATGAACCAAATCACCTTGAAATCTGAATCTCGTGAACTGGTAGGAAAACACATCGAGTTGAATCTCACAACTAACTTGCAACCCAAGTTTTTGATTACTCCTAGTACGACTATCACGAACTAGAAACAATCATGCCGCTTCTTGCAATCTTTAGGAACTAGAAAGCAAATCTCACTCTCAAGAACACAATGGTGTATTTTTGCATAAAATTGATCTCCCACTCTCTAGGGTTTTTCATTAACTTAATAAATTATCCCAAAAAACAAGAATCAAATAAAAGGAAACAAATACGCCCTAAAATAAACCGGGATAAATTTGAAAATGAGTTTTCAACACGCGTTACTAGTCGTAACAGGGGTGTCACGGGTCGTAACATTCCACTGAGAGGAACTAAGAAGGGGTTACGGGTCGTAATGAATTCCTAGCTAGTCGCATATCACATCAATGATGACCTAGAATATGTTGTACTTGGTAGGATGGAAGGAGAGATGCAAGACGTTTTAGTATTTTGTTTATTTTGTTATTTCCACCATCTTTTGACCTTGGATTTTGTCCCACATGCTTTTATTATTTTAATAAATGTTAAAACATCCATATTCTTGATCCGTTAAATTGAAATGAGTAGTCTAATTTCTTACAATGAATCGATACAATTAAACCATGCTACATTATTAATCCAAACCGGATTCAACCCGAATGCGACTTGACTGATCCTATGGACAAGTCTTACAACAGCTAAATCACGTGACTCCGTAAGATAAAACTTTCAAAAATTAATGTACTCCGTAGTTTTGAACAATGTTGTAAACTTAAAAAACAAAAAAAACAATGTTATAAGGGTCCGGATCCGGTAGGAATGATTATTATGGTAGGAAATAGGAATGAATCTCGGCCGTTCATCACGCGGGGGGGGAAACAAGCACAAAATAGACACGGTGAGACACGGGCGAATTAAACGCGTATTATTCTCGTATAATACGCGTTTAATTCGCGTTTTTAATACGCGTATTATACGCGAATAATTCGCGTTTTTTCCGTTTTTTTCCCTTTTCTGATTTTTCCGATTTTTTTTCCGATTTTTCGATTTTTTTTTTCGATTTTTTTTATTCATCAATATTTGTGCAACTCAATGGTCAAATTTGTGCAACTCAATGGTCACGTTTGTGCAACTCTGTGGTCAATTTGTTCATTCATATTTGTGTTGAATTCTATGGTCAATTTGTTCGTCAATATTTGTGCAACTCAATGGTCAAATTTGTGCAACTCAATAGTCAAGTTTGTGCAACTCAATGGTCAATTTGTTCATTCATATTTGTGTTGAATTCTATGGTCAATTTGTTCGTCAATATTTGTGCAACTCAATGGTTAAATTTGTGCAACTCAATAGTCAAGTTTGTGCAACTCAATGGTCAATTTGTTCATTCATATTTGTTAAACTCCATGTCTTAATTGAACAAAAGTCATATTATTATGACCACTCATTTCGAAGGTCTTAACGGGAACTACTGTGCCTATTCGCAACATGGACCCACAGAATGAGCCATGACGAGCCCAGATGCATGGAAAGCTCCAAAACGGGCTCTAACTACGCCGTTTGGGACACTCAAACGCGGTTTTGAGGCCTTAAACGGCTTTTTTTGGGAGGAACCCCAACACACAGGCCCTTCGGGCCTGCCTATAGCCCCGTCTCGAAGAGACCTTCGAAATGACATAAAATACGCCCCGTTCCGATAACCGAGCGCAAAGTTACGCTCCTTTTCTCCCCGGACTCCCCGACACATGTCTGCTTCCCCCCCAGATTCTGGTCTTATGCCAGCCCGGAAACCGCGAACTCAAGACTCCACCTCGTGGCTTACGTCGAGACCTTCGAAACGACTATTCACACACCTCGAACGGATCACCGAGCTAAAAGTTATTATATTTCACTTCCAATCTTCCAATTTGGCAGTAACACACAAGGATTGTGCAACCACGATCGAGGATTGTGCAACCACGATCGAGGATTGTGCAACCACGATCGAGGATTGTGCAACCACGATCGTCGATTGTGCAACCACGATCGTCGATTGTGCAATCAAGATCGTCAGTAAACATTCCAATTATGATAAAAAATGAACAAATCGATCTCAATTATGATAAAAGCTTCTCATGTCCAATTTGTATATATTCACTTCAAAAAATCGTCCAAAACTAGCCATCAAACCAAGAGAAAACAACTACAAACCACCAACAAGTCAACAACAACATGTAACAGCTCATTTTAATCACTTCCAATGCCAGGAAATATGAACCAAGAGCAGGATTGCAGCAGGATTGCAGCTGCCAAAACTAGCCATCAAACCAAGAGCAAACAAATTACAAATTTGATCTCAGCAAATATGAACAAAACTAGCAAAAAAACAGGATTGCAGCTGCCTAGACAATGCCAGGAAACTCGCATAAAGTGACATTGCAAAAAAACAGGCAATTCAAGCTAAACCTGAAAGAAAAATCTCACTCGTTAAGTAATTACACAATGCCAGAGTCGAACCTGAAGAACGATGAGAATGTACAGATATTAAGAGCTAACTTGATTCAAAGTGGTAAATTTCTCACATCAAACACAGTAGTGATATTAAGAGCTAACTTGATTGATTAGCCTAAGATAAAGCTTTTCTAAGAAACTGAACCATTAAACACCGTTTCAAGGCCATTCATGGTAGACAGGAGCCCAGTCGTAACGGCCTTCCAATGGAACGCCCTTGACAAGGTCGAAATTGTACCTGAAAAAAGGATCGATGTGCAATTCTTCTTTGAGCAATCAAAATTCATGCGAATTTGGATTAATAAGACATGAAAAATCGGATGAAACTTACTTCTCAGAAAAGCGTTTGTGGAGGTCTTGCTCAGCGGGAGAGAAGAAATCATCAATTGAAGGCCTGCCGGCCGTCGACTCCGTACCTTCTCCGTTGAAGGCCTGGCGTCTCATAGACGATTTGTCCACCTCGGGATGTCGTCTCCGTTGAAGGCCTGCCGGCCGTCGACTCCGTACCTTCTCCGAGATTTGTACTTCTGCGAATTTTTGAATTGGAAACACAAATTGTGAGAAAGATGAATCGAATAAGAATCATTCAATTTCGAATTTCAAAATCTCCAGTACAACACCTAAATCCAAGGAGTAGAAATCGGAACTTGTAAAATCGAAATTACATTGAATATATGAAGGAATCAAACCTTCCTCTGCCGTTATTGGCGTAAAACGTCGTCGTCTCGACCTGAGAATTCCTCTGCGTTGTCCATTTTCAGGAGGACGGAAACAGAGAATCGAAAATTCGATGAGTACAGACAACATCTGGCCAGTTATCCTTCGCAGTCGAGGCCGTGGTCCTCCGAAATCTGCGAGCAGGAAATTCGAAATTGCACATCAGCGAGCAGGAAATTCGAGAAGCCTCAACCTCCAGATCCGAGCTCCGCAGGCGCATCTTCCGAATCAGGTCTCCACGGCCTGTCCAGACGCCGGAGATCGATCATTGGGCCGAGGGAGAGGAACAGGCGATGGAGGCGAACAACGAGATCCGGCGTCTGGACCGTTCTGCGGGAGCAGATGCGACGAGATCCGGCGACGACAGAGCCGTTCTGCGGGAGCAGATGCGACGGAGGTGGACGCCTGGACGGAGGTCGGATTCGGCGGTGGAGGAAGGAGGGAAGGACGTCGTCCGTTCGGAGTCGCAGACAGACGAAGCGCGTGATTATTCTTTGTTTTTTTTATATATTTTTTTTATCTGCGCTAGGGGAAAGTGGTAGATATCCGGATCAATCGGACGGTGCAGGATTGTTCCTAATTCTCACCGTAAGAATCATTCCTAGATGAGTCTTTTCTCATGTTGTAAACTGTGTAGAACTCTGTTCATTACCAAAATGAAACCCATGAGTTTCCAAGAAGTACGAAAATTTGCTGAAATCAGTACCAACCCAAATCAAGACTGGCGTTATCCATCTAACCCACCCCCACTTACCTCCATTTGCAAGTGGCGAATTTGCGAATATACCCTTAACAAAGTTTGTAATAGGAAGAATACCCCAAGTTAGGTTAAATAGCAAGAGGGCGTTTTTTTGGGCGTTTCAGCTATTAAAATTTTAATATTATTTATTCTTTCAAATTGATAAAAAATAATTAATTAATTTCCAAAAAAAAAAAATTATTCAGGATTTGTTATCTT
Source organism: Polygonum maritimum (assembly GCA_963924305.1). Lineage (NCBI taxonomy): Eukaryota > Viridiplantae > Streptophyta > Magnoliopsida > Caryophyllales > Polygonaceae > Polygonum > Polygonum maritimum. The sequence goes on from OZ002728.1 coordinate 38,590,200, forward strand.
TATGTTTGAAAAAAAAAATTTATGCAGTGGCTCTCTCCCAACCTGCAATTGCTTGTCAACATCGGTCTCTGAATCTGTCATATTCCGACCGTGAGTATTAACGTCGGCCAATTCTGGATCTGAAACCCTAACAGCCTCTCTCTTCCGCCTACTCCTCCTCCGACTCGTACAACATGAAGCCATCATCCAATACTCAACGCTATGCTGGCTGCCGCTCGAACTGGAGGAAGAGTCTGAGCCGTCACCGGAGTCTCGTCGGTGTCAGAGCTCCGGTGGTGGATCATCCCAACATTGAACCACCGAGGGAGGTCGTACATATACACCTTGAGCGGCGACAGGCCGGATGAGCGCTCGAAGCCTCCGTCGGCGGCTGTGCCAGTTGCTGGAAGAATCGGAAGACATGTTCTCGAAAATCGATTGTACCCGAGAGTAGAGACAACTTCCTTGGTCTTCGCCTTCTCCGGCTTAGCTTCGTTGGCCGCTTTCTTTCCCGACTCCTCTTTACAGAGCCCGGCCGCCAGCGTTGCTCGCTCGCCGACCACATCCCAGGACGGCCGACCTCTGTACACTCTCCGATCCGCCCGGCTGACCGCCCCTTAATCCTCCTTCTCCTTCGCCTAATCATATCCTTCCGATCGTCAGATCTGGATTTCCCGGCCAAACCCGACATGACCCGGCCGAGACCGCTGGCCCGCTCCACCAAACCCAACCCCCACCCCCAACAATGAACGGCTTCACCACCAACAACCTTCGCCGCCGCAGAACCGAAGCCGCCGGCACAACTTTACAACCCTAACCGTTCCTGACCCGTCCCCGTCCTCATTGTCGCCGATTCTTCTAACCCTTCTTTCTCATTAATTTCTAAATGGCAAATATAAAACCATTAATTCTTTAAAATATTAAATACATAATTTAAGAGTAGGGGCATAGGTGCCAATTTTTTAAAACTTGGGTATTTCTGCCATTACAAACCTTTTCAAGGGTATGTATCGCTATAAACACTTCGGAAGTTGCTAAATTTCCCACCTTTTAAAAAACAAACAGTGGGAATTAAATAAGCAAATTATAGCTAATTGATTTTTTTTTTAAATGTCGTTGGGTTGCAGAGCACTGTCCTTGTGCTTCGTCCTCCCTTCTCAATAAAGTTTTCTTTGGACACTGAAACAAGAGGAACAGACGACGACAGGAAGCAGAGCCTGAAACCGGGCAAAGCTAAAAATCAAAAAACTTGAAAAATCAAAAAGAAAATAAAAGATTGAAAAAAAAGGAAAAACAGAGGCTTTTAATGCTTCCTCAACCCAGCTCATCTATCACATTGCTCCATTGATCCAACTGGCCACGTCTCTCTCTTTCTCTTTTGCTGTCTTCTTCTCCTTCTCATCCTCTCTCTCTCCCACCTTTATCTATCGTATTTAGTGGAGTTCAGGAGCTCAGAAACCCTTGTTCAAAGGGTGAGAGACAATAGAAAGAAGAAAGAAAATATCTTTCAAAGCCCTCCAAAATCATACCACTTTCCATTTTCTTCATATCTCTCTACCAGCCGCCTCTGTCTTGACCCACAACTACCTCTACAGATCTTTTCGAGCTTCACTGTCTTCTGAAAATCGTGATCTCTACTTCAGTTCTCAAAAGGGTGTCTTTGTATTCGTCGCTCAGCCATGAGTAAACAAGATCTACTCAAGACTCAGGTATACTTTTAGTTCTACCTACCTCTTTTCTGTTTCTGTGCTGTTTTACTCAAATTTGTCAAGTTTTAAGATCTGGGTTTGTGGCTTGTGTTCTAAAGAGCTACCTGTTTTGTTGCTCTGTTTGTGGTCACAGACTTGCATTCTGAAAGTCAACATACAGTGTGTCTGTGAAGGTTGTGGAAGCAAGGTCAGAAAGATTTTGCAGAAAATTGATGGTACCAACATCTTTCTTAATAATCAAAATTTTGCAGATCTCAGTGCTCAATTACCCTACATAGATGATATTTGTATGTTATTAAAAGAAACCCTGTAGTCATTTTGTGTTTTTGGTAATTTGTGGGTTTAGGAGTGTATAAAACCTCCATAGATGTGGAGCAAGGGAAGGTGACTGTGACTGGAAATGTTGACCCCGCTGTGCTGATCAAGAAGCTAGAGAAAGCAGGCAAACACGCCGAGCTCTGGAACGCTCAAAAGGGCTCAGACAACAAGGACAAGAGCAACAAAAACAAGAGCAACAACAACCAGCAGTTTGAGAGTGTGAAGAACCTTCAGCAAGGGGGTAATGGGAAAGGAGGAGGGAATGACAAGAAAGGCCAACAGAAGGGTGGGAAAGACCACCAAAAGGGAGGGTTTGGTAGTGGTGGTGGTGGAGGAGGAGGTGGGCCTACTAATCAGCAAGAACAGATTGCTTTCCAACAGTTGATGCAGCAGATGCAGGCTGCTAAGGGTATGCAGGTGCCTTTCAACATGAAGGAGCAGAAGTCTGTTAAGTTCAATTTGCCCAACAAGGGTGGTGGTGGTGGTGGTGCTCATGGTGGTCATGGTGGGGATGAGTATGAGGATCTCAGTGGGGAGGATGATCTTGATGATTTTGATGATGAGGATTTCGATGATTTTGATGATGAGGATGGTGAGTTTGATGACGAGCTGGATGATGAAGATGATGATTGTTGTGATGATGGGCATGATCACCATCAGAAGACGGCCGTGCCCATCATGGCTAATGGCCATGGGAAGGCTGCTGGCAAAGACAAGAAGGGCGGCGGAGGAGGTGAGAAAGCCAAGAAAGGTGGTGGTGGTGGTGGTGGAGGAGAAAAGGCCAAGAAGAAGGGAGGAGGTGGTGGTGGTATCATGTCAATGATAGGAAGGGCAATTGGGGGTAAAAGTGAGGGAAAAGATGGACACGGTAAAAAGGGAGGAGGAGGTGGTGGTGGTGGTGAAACTGGGGGTAAAAACAAAGGAGGGAATCAAGGCCAGGGTGGCGGTAAAAAGGGCGGTAAAGGCGGTGGTGGCGGAGACGGTAAAAATAACAGTGGCGGAGGACCTAAAAACGGCGGTGAGGGCAAGAACGGAAACAAAGGAGGTGGTGGTGGCGGCGGCGCTCAGAAGGGCGGAGGCGGAGGAAAGAAAGGCAAGGGCGGAGGAGGCGGTGGCGGTGGCGGATTTCAAGAGGGTTTTGATGTGCCTAGCCACCTCAAGGGCGGTGGAATGGGCCCGATGGGTCAGTACCAAATGGGCCCACCAATGGGCCAACAGTTCCCTGCAGCCCAGGCCCTACACGCACCAATGATGAACATGAATGGGGGAGGAGGAGCGGGTGGTGGGTTCCACCCGGGCATGGGCGGCGGGCCCATGCCTGCCAACCCTTATCAACAACAGCAGTACATGGCCATGATGATGAACCAGCAGCGCATGATGAACGCTGGCGGAGCCGGTGGTGGGGAGATGTATCACCCGGCTGCCATGTACGGGCGCGCTCCACCGCCCCCAGGGTACGGGTACGCGCCCCCCATGCCGCCTCCGGGGCCCTACCATGACCCAATAGGCCATATGTTCAGCGATGAAAATCCTAGCGGTTGTAGTATTATGTAAAGTCTTTTCCTATTACTATTATTGTTCAAGTTTTGAGGGATTGAATTAGAGTACTAGTGGGGTGTGATGTGTCAGTTAGCAAGTTGGGTGTGAAATGTCTTTTGTGTTTGTCAATGTGCTAGGGGTAGTAGTAGAACGAAGTGGGCGAATCCCCTGTGTGCGAGACCAGGAAAGTGGCTTTTGTTTGGTTTTGCCGCCGGTGAAAAAAAAAGGATGATAATATTAATTAATATCTTCTTCGCTAACCGTGTGGTCTGTGGTTAAATACTCTATGTGTGTTGGAGTTTATTATATTGGGCAGAAATTAGGTGAATGTAATTAAAGATGGAATTGTGGTCCTGTGTACTTGTGTGGACCACGTATGGCGGTGTACTGCATTATCCCACTTTTGTTGATGGTGGTAGCTAGGCTTCACTTTTGATTGATTTTAGATAGACATCATTTGACTATGTGGAAGCTTAAATAGATGTTATTAATGCCTTCTTCGGCCACTTAGTTCAGTGGTTCGGCCACTTGGTTCAGCTAAGTACTGTTGAGATAAGTACTAGTTAGCAAAAGTTGGGCTTCTTAGTATAAATACTTGAAAGTTCTGGTTAATATCTGAAAACTGAAGCTATATATAAGCTTCTCGTTGTAATAGAATGAATACCTAATACACTCTTTTCAATCAATCAAAGGCTGCGCCGTTCACATTCAATACACAGAAAGCAATGAACTTTATTACCATATAAATTGTTTCATGGTACCAGAGCCATGTCTTCCACTCCCGATGATGATGAGCTCAGAATATTACAGGAGCAACAACTCCAAGAAGAACATGGAGGAAGAAACAAAGAGCGACGAGATTTGGATTCAAGGGATGAGCTATATCTCCACCATTCCGATCACCCAAGCTACAAGCTTTCTACGAGCCTTCTCAACGACCAGAACTACAATCATTGGAAAAGGTCAGTAGAGGTTTCTCTCGATGCTAAAAATAAGCTGGGTTTTGTTACTGGAAGCTGTACCAGACGTGGGTTGAGCAAAAGTTTGGCTGCACAATGGGATAGGTGCAATAGTATGGTGATATCTTGGATTTTACATTCCGTGGAGAAGGACATAGCTGAATCAGTAATCTATTGTAAAACTGCTGCTCAAATCTGGAAAGAACTTGCTTCTAGGTTTGCTAAATCAAATAGAACTAGAACTTTTCAGATACAAAGAGAGCTAGGGCAGATTACTCAGGGGAACTCTCCTGTGACTACATATTTCACTAAAATGAAACGGCTTTGGGATGAATATCTGATTTTGCTTGACGATTATACTTGTGACTGTGGTTCGAGTTCTCTCGTCACAAAGATTATTGAAGATCAGAAGATTGTTCGGTTCTTGATGGGGCTAAATGAAAGTTTTAATGCTGCAAGAGCCAATATATTGATGATGAGTGCTGATATGACGGTGAGTGATGCGTATCGTATGATTCTTCAAGAGGAGCATCAAAGGGAAGCAGCAAATAACAGCAAAAATAGCAATGAAAGTGCCGCTATGGTTGCTCAGAAAGGAAAAGAGAAGGAATCTGAGTCCCTTGCCCTGGCAGCTCAAAGAAGAAGTCAGAGTTATGGACAGTCCAGAGATGATTTTTCAGGCCAACGAGGTGGAAGAAGTGGAGCAGGAAGAGGAAGAGGTAGATCCAACAACCTTTATTGCGACCATTGTCGAATTGGAGGACACTCGATCGACCACTGCTGGAAAATACACGGATATCCTGCTGATTCAGAGAGAAGTGAAAAGAAACCACCTTATTGTAAACATTGCAAGAGAACAGGTCACAACTTGGAAACCTGTTGGAAAATACATGGATATCCCACCAACAACAACTCAGATAACAAGAGGGCAGCTGGATCAACTTCCTTCAATCCAACTAATCCCAGCAGTGGAATCACACAGGAGCAGTTCTCTAAACTCATGACACTTCTGGCTAAAACTGATCTTCAAGAGAATCTTGGTGGCACCGCGTTCCTAGCCGGTAAGAGTTTTAGTTTTCTTTCTCATGCTAATTCAATTTGGATTATAGATAGCGGAGCTACAAACCACATTACTCCAAACCTTGACCTTCTTAGCAATGTCTCTAAAACCTGTAAGCCATCCTTTATAACCATGCCAAATGGAAAAACTGCCCAAATCCAACATACTGGCCATCTTCATCTTACTCCATCCATCACTTTGTCAAATGTCTTTCATGTTCCAGATTTCCAATTCAATCTATTGTCCGTTCATAAACTTATCAAAGAGCTTTCTGTTGATGTCATATTCACTCCTCAATCTTGTTTAATCCAGGGCCCTTCGATGAAGAATCCTCTGGCTATTGGTGATGAAATGAACGGGCTTTACTTGGTGCATAGTCCCAACTTTTGTAAGCAGAATATATCTGCGTCTTCTTTTCAGTCAGCAAACAATGTTTTGACATCTTCTTGTAACTCTGAATCTATTTTGAGCCCTACTGTTTTTGAGTCGTTAAATGAATCTTATGCCTTTCCTTCAACTTTCTCTACTGTTTTGCATAATGATTCAATTGAGTTATGGCATTGTAGATTAGGGCATATCTCTTTTCACACCATGAAACACATTCCTATTATGAGACACCTCTCACAGAGTTCTCACATTTGTCAAATCTGCCCTCAAGCCAAACAACACAGAAATTCCTTTCCTAACTCCACAAGTCGAGCTCTTGTTCCATTTGAATTCGTCCATGTTGACACTTGGGGACCTTATAAGCATCTTACTCATGATGGTTTTAGATATTTTCTCACCCTTGTTGATGATCATACAAGGTGTACTTGGACCTATCTTATGACCCACAAAAGCAATGCCATTCTCATCCTTAAAATTTTTTCCAACCTTGTAAACACTCAATTCCAATCCAAAATCAAAACCATCAGGACAAATAATGCAGATGAACTCTGTGATCAGTTTGCCAAAGATTTCTACTCTTCCTCAGGAATCATTCACCACACTTCATGTGCCTATACCCCACAACAAAATGGTATTGTTGAGAGAAAACACAAACACTTGCTTGAAGTGGCACGTGCTCTCCTTTTTCAGTCCAAATTACCAATCAAATATTGGGGTGAATGTGTGCTCACTGCTACATATCTCATTAACCGAAGCCCTCTTTCTTCCATCAACTTCAAAACTCCATTTTTCATGTTATTTAACAAAGAGCCAGATTACAACAACCTTAAAGCTTTTGGTTGTTTGTGTTTTGTTGCCACTAGCCAGAGAGGAAGAGACAAACTTCAGCCTAGATCTTCCCCTTGTGTATTCATAGGCTATCCCTTTGGAAAGAAAGGATATAAGGCCTTAGATCTTCACACCATGAAAATTATTCAAACCCGAGACATCATTTTTCATGAGTCCCACTTTCCATTTCATCATATTTCCAAAGACACACCCACTCTCACCCTTCCTTCCTTAATCCATGACAGCACTGATTTTATTTTCCTGCCCAATTCTACTCCTTTCAATTCTGACAACCTAAACAGATCTCCATATTCTAGTGATCATGAGTCAAATTCATCTCCTTTATCTAACCCCATACCTGAACCTCCTCCAACCCCACCCGATAACCCACCCTCCCCTCCAAATCCTAATGTCCCACTTCGCAGATCATCCAGACCTTCTAACCCCCCTGCCTATTTGCAAGATTTTATTTGCAATTACTGCTCTCCCCAATCTCTGCCCACTGGTTTTCTTTCCATACCCTCTTCAACCGCTTTTCTAAGCCAATTTTCCTCTTACACCGAACCCACCTCCTATAGTGAAGCTATTAAGGATCCAAATTGGATAGTAGCAATGAAAAGGGAATTAAATGCTCTTCAAGCAAATGGAACTTGGTCTACTGTGCGTTTACCTCCTAACAAAAAACCTGTAGGATGTAAATGGGTTTATAAAGTGAAGCTAAAGTCTGATGGCAGCCTAGAACGATACAAAGCCAGACTTTTCGCCAAAGGCTTCACACAAAAGGAGGGGATAGACTTCCATGACACTTTTTCCCCGGTTGTAAAAATGACGACCATTCGAAGTATTATTGCTATTGCAGCCTCTAAAAAATGGCCAATGTTTCAGCTTGACGTGAACAACGCTTTTCTTCATGGAGATTTATATGAAGAAGTGTACATGGTCATACCTGAAGGCATCTCCAATCCTCAAAATCTGGTATGCAAACTGCACAAGTCTATATATGGGCTCAAACAAGCCTCTCGGCAATGGTTTCACAAGTTGACATCAGCTCTTCAATCCAGAGGTTTTCTCCAATCCAAAAACGACTATAGTTTATTCATCAAGCATAGTGGTTCAGATATCACAATTGTTGCGGCTTATGTTGATGACCTCCTTGTCACCGGGTCCAATTCTGCAGAAATCAGTTGTCTAAAACAATATCTTGACTCAGCTTTTAGCATCAAGGATCTAGGCGTATTGCATTACTTCTTAGGCCTTGAAGTTCATTATGTCGATAAGGGAGTTGCTCTTACTCAGCATAAATTTTTAAAAGAGATTTTAGATGACTTTCCTGTCAAGTTCAGCTCTATAGCTTGCTCACCACTTCCGTTGCACTGCAAGTTACACCCGGATGAAGGTGAACTTCTAACAGATCCTACCCTATACAGAAGCATGGTAGGAAAACTCAATTTCCTTACTCACACACGGCCAGATCTCAGTTTTTCAGTCCAAGCATTAAGTCAGTTCATGCAACAACCGCGTTCATCTCACATGGCAGCTCTTCAACACTGTCTGAAATATCTTGCAGGAACAGTTCATCATGGAATTCTTCTAAATGGATGTGATTCTCCAGCTCTCGCTGCGTACACAGATTCCGATTGGGCGTCTTGTCCATCCACTCGCCGGTCTGTAACAGGGTTCGTCATTCTCCTTGGCAATTCCCCCATAAGTTGGAAGTCCAAGAAACAGAGTGTGGTATCTCGCAGCTCAGCAGAAGCAGAGTACATAGCAATGGCTCAAGTCTCCTCTGAAATTGTGTGGCTTGTTCGTCTCCTCTAAGAACTAGGGATCAACTTGCCCAAGCCAATCCACCTTCATTGCGACAACAAATCAGCGATTCAGATTGCCAATAATCCGGTTCTTCATGAGAGAACCAAGCACATCGAGATCGATGTTCATTTTACTCGAGACAAAGTTCTTGAAGGCCTCATTGAATTATGCTACATCCCAAGCTCAGCTCAACCAGCAGATGTCTTCACCAAAATCATTCCTTCTACTCCACAATCTGAAATTTATTCCAAGCTAGGCATGCTTCGATCCTCACCATTCCCTAGCTTGCGGGGGGGGGGGGTGTTGAGATAAGTACTAGTTAGCAAAAGTTGGGCTTCTTAGTATAAATACTTGAAAGTTCTGGTTAATATCTGAAAACTGAAGCTATATATAAGCTTCTCGTTGTAATAGAATGAATACCTAATACACTCTTTTCAATCAATCAAAGGCTGCGCCGTTCACATTCAATACACAGAAAGCAATGAACTTTATTACCATATAAATTGTTTCAAGTACTGTATCGGATCCCCCTCAAGGGACAGTGGAGTGGTCAAGTATTGTATCGAATCCCCCAAAGGCGATAGTGGAGGCTCTAAACGAACCCTTGGACGACGCTGATCCTTATGCGGTAAAAAAAAAGGTGGTGTAAATCGTTAGATTTGACATTGGAAAATAATAGGTAATGAATAGCAACCATTTTAAATTCATAAAAATGTTACAGTAGTTCATGTTATAAAAAGCTAAATAGTAACCCATCAATTTTAAAACAAAATTGAACATAATAAGAAGCTTCAAAATAACTCTTCAATTTGTTTTTGACTTCTGACCGGTTAGTGTAGCACGTCGGTATTCTCTAATATTTCCCCATCTTTGTGAAACGGACATGGCAACAAGCAATCGACTTTAGTTTCAACTTTTAGGCACATTGTTTGGCAATCTTTCATTCATCTGATGTCGAAAGGTACGCATTATCATTTATGGGTTGGAATGGAAAGTGCTTTTCGAGAAATGAATTGTAAATTTTGTCCTTGATATATACTATGTATAAGGTGCATGATTGTTATGCAATTCCGGAATTGATAATACAAGGTCTTAGTTGTACTATATACACACCTTTGCTTGTTTGATTGTAGGAACAAGTATTAAAAATGCACACTTGCAAACCCTAAAAAGACTTGCGTTGCTTGCTCACCCGCTTTTGGGTACAGCTACTTGCTGTAATCATGGATCAAAGGAATCTGCCCGTGGACCGTATTAGACAAAATTCTGACTATTTTTGGACCAGATGGCCCCGCATCTTATTTTATTTATGAAGCAAGAAATTCAAAAATATTAAAAAAAATATTTAGACAAAATATTTTTTAAACCTAATGTAGTAGAGTGTTGTTTGTTGTTGAAACGTGGTCTTTGACTACGTACCAAGTGTGCCAACCCATCTGGTTGAATGGTCAGATCACGACCATAATTAAAACATTATTCAACAAGGCAAAATATTACAAGAACAACAACATTTGTCCAGGAAATCCCGCAAATACACGATCTGGTGAGTCAGAATGAGACATTCCAAACTTAGATAAAATACGTCAAATACAACCCAAAGTCACACACCAAATCACTCAACAAAAAGAAAATAGCGAGAAGCCTAAAACTCAATAAAAAACTTAGATAAAATACGTCAAATACAACTAGACCTGGCAAATTCTGACCCGACCCGAAAAACCGACCCGACCCGCCCGAAATTGTCTGGGTCATAACCCGGAAAAGTAAACCCGAAACCCGATTTTACCCGAACCCGATGACCCGGGAAATTTCTGGGTCAAACCCGTTTGGTTTTGGTTAACCCGTTGGGTCGAACGAAAAACGGGAATGGTGAAAAAAATTGACACATTGTTGGGTTCGATTGTAATGATTTGTCTTCCTCTCGTCATTAGGCGAACTCATCTCCAATTGATTGATTAAAAGATGATTCTTTATAAAGAAAATCGACTCGAGTAATTGATTTTGAACATGAAATATACCAATTGATTAAAGATGTACTAAGTTAGTGTCTCTTAAATTGATGTATACTTCTCAAGGTTTGAATGTTTTTTTGCTTTGTTGAACTAGAATCTAAGTTCTGAATTGATTTGTAAAGTTGTTCTAGGTTACATTAATGTCTATAGTTTTATCAAAGTTAAGATATGTAAATGATGAGAAATATTATACTTTTAAAATATGTAAATTACAAGCTTCTTCTTCTAGTATGATATATGCATACAAGAACTCTAGGATTTAAGTTTTCATACAAATTACTTTTTATCTAACATGTTTGTTTTTTTCTTCATAATCAATTTTGAATCTCTAGGATTTGAACTTTAAGGTTAATCATCTCTTATTGAAATTCTTTTAGAAAACACCATGAATGTGAAATTGAAACTTGTTTTTGTTGTCTTTGTGTTACTCATCCCACTTAGTCTAGCACATGATTGATTACAAAAATCTTGTTAAAATAGGTAGATATCACGTCATGATTAATAATTTGTAATAGTAAGTACAAAGACGAAGTGTAACTCTTGTATTAAAAATCTAAATCCTTACATATAGGTGTCAATTAAATTATATTATAACTTTAAAAGCAAATAAGAGAGTTATAAATTAATATCAACAAAAAAAATAATAGATAAATTTGAAAAATAAATTTGAAAAATCAGGTTCTTTAACCCGTTGGGTTGACCCGAACCCGCAACAAACCCGTAGTGACCCGACCCGTTTGGACCCGTTAAAATTGTAACCCGAAATGACCCTACCTGGTGTTTGACCCGAACCCGATTACCGAAACCCGAACCCGACCCGCCCGATCCGATTGACAGGTCTAAATACAACCCAAGAGTCACACACCAAATCACTCAACAAGAAGAAAATAGCGAGAAACCTAAAACTCTATAAAATACAATAAAAACTAATAATGAGGCAAAAAAAAAAAAACAGAAAAAGAAAAGATAAGAAAATAAAATTAAGACTAACAGAAACTAGATAATTAAGTGAGAAATCATCCAATACGAGTACAAAGCTTCACCAAAGCTAACACGGTGATCAAAAGAGAAAAGAAGGGAAAAAGAAAAAGAAGAAGATGCCTTTGGCTGTTTTCTCCTTATTAATCTATTCATTAGGTGGCACCTTCCTTCTAGGAAACAAACAATCTCACACGCTGCAAACCGACGAGTAGATGAATACAACGATTCAACAACTTTTTCAAAAACATATGTCGACAAGTTCTATAATTTACAAATTCACGAAATTTGGATTCAATAATAAACATACATTATGGGCCGTTGAATATATTCCGTAGCCCAGTCTATCTCATTGAAGCCCAACACGGCCCATAACCTAAAGCCCAATCAACCTTGCAATTACATGCGGAGTACTGTAGATGATTTGTCCAACTCATGGCGATTTGATTTGATGTAAGAGGGGAATCAGAATCAGGAAAAGAGGCCCACGAAAAAGGTCTGAAACCTGACAAACAACCAAGCGAGAACGAACAGCTACAAACAACACCATTAACCAAGTTTCAGTGCCTTTGGAAAGGAAAACCAAATTCCGCGTTCCAAAACACACTCGGGTACTTTCTCTGTTTCTCTCTACAGATTCGCCTTTCTCCCCATTTCCTCTTCTTCTCACCGATCACGATCAAAACCCTAGAAACAACAATTACACCGAAATCGTCCCTTTGATCATTCACTTCATGTTCCGTAAGCGCTTCCTTTGATTCTGATCGTAGTTTCCTTTCTCCTGTGTTTGTTTTAGGTCTTTTTTCGGCTTGATTTCGCGAGTGCAAGGCATAATTTTGCAGGTAAAAGCGTCTAAACCCTTCATTTCGATTCCAGAATTACCGAATTTTGATTCATCATGATCATGATCATAGCACCTTTGCATGTTAATTCTTGTGTTGTTTTCTTGGGATGCATCAATTTTTCCTTACCTGTCAACATCTTCAATAAAATACTCGATTGTTTTTTAATATACCATTTTGGGACACGGGTGTGAGAAAAGACAAATTTTCTATTTTCTCCAAACTCGATTTCGAGTGTTCCTCACCTTCCTATAAATTTTCCAGGGTCTTTGTTTTTTTTAGGCTGCTTAAGCTTTCTATCTCTGTAAGGGCTCGTTATACGAAATATTAGCAGTTGATTCAATGTTTGATGAGAGTGGTGCTTGCTAGTTTGGTCGCCTCTCTGTTTGTGAAGTAGGAAAACAGTTAGTTTTTTCAGGCAGTTGTTGAAATCATATACATTAATTTAAGCTCTTTCATGGGCAATTGGGAACTTCTTCTCTTTGTTCTCTGCTCTACAGAAGCAGATTGGTTGAAGCCTTGAATCTGTAAGCTTAAAAAAGTATGTCTAATGTTGTAGGCCAAATAAACAGCTTGAAAGTTTCTTTTCTATCTGATGATTTGCGTGGATAATCTTATTAAGATTGGGTAATTATGAGAAAAGGGGGTTGTTCAATTGGTGAGAAAAGAAGGATGAGTCTCAAGGATGCTGTAGATTCTAGCATTACTGCAGAAAACATGGTTGATTATACCGTTATTTTTAAAAGGAATTGAGAAACAAGTGTGAGGTTTTCTGAACTTTCCAATGATACCTTGTATGGAGATTGTGGTCAGTGATGACATGTTGAAGCTAGGAGGGTCAAGGGTTTGTGGCCGTTATATTTGTCGTGTTTGTGGATTATGATAGTGATTAACGACAAAGGCCATGTTTTATGGAACCACAACGTATGATTATAAGGTGTTTTGGTTGTGCTTGGGAGATGTATTTATAGTTGAGCTGTTACATCGTCAGTTCTCTTGGTATGTAACTTATCTTAAAATTGGTTGTGATGGTACTCCCAGATACCATGTTCTCAATTTTTGCTTTGATGATGAGTGACTTGTTGAGTCTCCAAATGCATTTGAGTAGGTGTGAACGAGATCTTGCTGGTCGCGTAGTCGGTAACCTCTTATATCTGAATCGTAAATGAACTAACGAGTGCCTTTAAGTCACGGTGAGGAGCAATCACACACTGTTGAAGTTTGTTTTTTGCGTGTCTGCTTGTGAACTTAATTTAGCTTCTTGTCTGCAATTTGCATTGAACATTCCAATTTTAACCCTACGATGTTACATGCCTACTTAGATTGCTAACAATACTTCCCCCTGGTATTATTTTGATGTCTGCTTGTTGTAAGTTGGAAATCTTCACATTTTGGGTCATTAAGGCAACCATTTTCTTTTCTGTAGGCATCTGCTTTTCATCATATATGTAACGATCTGAAATGTGCAGTTCACCTTGAACACAGAATGGAGCAGCAAGGCAACGCTGCCGACCAACTTCCATACGGGGGCGCATACCCACCGAACCAAGTGACAGCACCAACACCCATGAGCGGGGTCCACCCTGGCGCCCCATCGCCAGCAGGAATAGAGCTGCCTCACAACCTCGCCTGCCAACAACTCCAACAGCAACTACAACAACAGCTGCAAGAAAACCTCCACGGCTTCTGGGTCAACCAGCACAACGACATCGAGAAGGTGTGCGACTTCAAGAACCACAGCCTCCCGCTCGCGCGGATCAAGAAGATCATGAAAGCGGACGAGGACGTGCGCATGATCTCGGCCGAGGCCCCGATCGTGTTCGCCCGCGCGTGCGAGATGTTCATCCTCGAGCTCACGATGCGGTCGTGGAGCCACACCGAGGAGAACAAGCGCAGGACCCTCCAGAAGAACGACATCGCCGCCGCCATCACCAGGACCGATATCTTCGACTTCCTGGTCGACATCGTCCCGAGGGAGGACGTAAAAGATGACGTCCTCGCTAATATCCCGAGAGGAACCGTCCCCGTCGCGACACCAACCGACGCGCTTTCTTACTACTACGTGCAGCCAGGGGTGACTCAGCCTCAGAGCTCGCCTCAGGCAGGTCCGGGAGGGGGCGGGATGTTGATGGGCCGGCCCGTTATGGACCCGAACGCTTATGCTCAGCAGGGGCTTCCTTTCATGGCTACTCCAGCCATGTGGGCACCACAGAAACAGCCGTCGCCTTCTGATAATTGATTTATGCAATGCTTGGTGAGATGGTAGTTTAACAACGGATATTAATGAAAGAGTTGAGCCTCCATTTTATTCAACTTCTTAATTAGTACAGGCAGGGAGCCGAGGTAGCCTTGCTGTTTAACATATATAGAGGTTGGCGGTGACTAAGTAAGAGTATTTTTTGCTAATTCGCTGGAATTGCAAACTGTAATCGCCATTGCAAATGGCTTTATTATTAAAATGAGTTGGATTTGGTAGTCTGGTGAGAGTTCCATTTGCTCATATTCATTCCCTTGAATGATTTCAGCAGGTTTTTTACCTGCAGGTTGCTGAAGTTTTGGAGTTTTACTTCTGTAGCTCGTGAGTTTTGAGTCCGACTCATGATGATAATAACTCAAAAGTCACAGGCGAAAATGAAAGCTCCAAGTCAATCAACCAGAATTTGTATTATTTCCATATAGAGAATACACACAAAACCTGTGTCATGAACCATTTAAATAGGGCGAGTCCTCTTTTCAAACCCAAAGCACTGAAAGACTCAAAAGGTCAAACGTAAATAGCAGGCATAAAAAGTAACGAGAGCGGGCCAGAATGTGTGGTCCCCACCACAACAATGTACGGCCGAGATCTATTTATCTCAACGGTCACATTTCTCACGGGGTTCGGTGTTCCTCTACTTCACGGCTTTGCTCCGCATTCGCCAATCGCCACTCCCCGACGACTCACTTTGGGGTTTGCTGTAAACCCTTTCTTTCTCCGAGCAGCTTCATCCATTTTCCATGGCTAATCCTCCGGTCAGGTGCGTTCTTCTTCTCTTTCATTTCGAAGAATTGAAATGGATTTCTGATTAGTTAGCCATCGAATTAATATACGCTTAGTTGTTGATCGATTTATTAGGTTAAGCCTCCGACGAATTAGGGTTCTGGTAGTTCCTATTTGATTCTGTCATTTCGTTGTGTGGATTGTAAATGTTTCGTTATCATTCATCTTTGAAGATGTTCTAGATTTCTGCATGTATCTCATGGTTGAGAAAAATTTAAGCTGTTAGTGATTTTAGCGGAATTGTGATCGATGGTAACAGTGTAAGAACTTCTCAGAGTCTTAGTGTTGGGAGGAGGAGGAGGATTAGCTTACTGTGTAAAGTTCAGTTTTCTCTGTCACAAGCATATCTAATCTGTTCTTGCACGTTTCTTCTTGAGAATTTGAGATCAGTTGTGTTTGTTTTAGGACAGTCAAATTTGTAGTTTATTGCTCAATTAGGAGCTGCAAGTGCTAAGATTTGATAGATGGACGGATTGACATGAGGTGTCTCAGGAATAATAGGTATGGAATTTCAGAGAAATTGTGATACCTTCATTTTGGTTTTTTTTTTTGTTTTTCCTTCTTAATTGCATATAACGTAGAAGGTCATGTGCATAGGAAATCAATCCAAACTGGAAAAGCAATTGAATGATATAAACCTACCAGTCAGTTTTACAAGAGAAATGCTAAACTGATTCTCCTTTAATGGTGTTGCTAACTGACAATTGGAAATATTAGTAACAAAAATGGTACATATGTATGAGTGTATGATGACATTGCACTTTTGGCATTAATATGGATTAGTGTGTGGCCACGCTTGCACTTGAAAGAAGGTTGCTGTGCTGTCAGGCGCGTGTCTGTCTTTCACACGTGCAACTTCTTTTGTATGGGAATGGAAAATGCTTATTGAACTGGCTCATAGCACATCTATGTTCATTTACCAGTTGCCATTTTGTCCCCTTTTTCTTTAGCAATACTGGGTTAAAGTATCTAATTGGCTTTGAGTATTTGTGCGAATATCTGTACTCTATAGCGAGTGCAAAATATTGTGTTTGGGTTTCAATTGAAAGTCAAATTTATCTTTTTTGCAGACATGGCTTTATTGTTATGTCTTTCTAGACAAAGCTAGTAATTTGTTTTTCCAACTTTAATTTACAATTAAGTGAAGCAATCAGAGTGAGTAGATGCTTTTAGCAATTTTACCAATACTTAATTAGCTAGCTTTAACGTCAAAACATGTTTGAACCTTAATAGCCAATAGGTATTAGACTATTAGGATGGAAATGCCATGACTTTTCTTCAAGTATAGAACTGGAAACTGTGCTGATTTGGATATGTATACTTTTATATATCTTGTTGTCCCTTTCAAGTCCACCCTCTTTTACAATCCATACACACTCTGGTTCTCTTTACAAGCCTGTTGAAATTGCACTTATATTATCAAAGTTCTTATATGTCACTCCATAGCAATTAAAGAGACATGTAGTTTCAGTCTTTGGTCATCAGGGATTAGATTGAAGGGGCATAGCTTTTTTTTGAAATATAGAATGAACATGGCAATGAACAAGACTACTCCAAGAAAAGGACTTGAAATTTTAGTCCCTTTTCAATACAAGCGTCATTAGAGATCCCTTATGTAGCCTGGTTTTCCCTACAAACCTGGGAAAGTCTTTATCTGCATATTTGAAGCTAACCCGTACCAAACACTAAATCAAATTAATGGTGAACCTTCCAACTCTTAACCAAAATGAACACTGCCATTCCTTTCTCTTTAGTTTGAGTATGGTGCGCTGTTCTGTTACTGTTTGAGTAATTGATTTGGTTGTGTGAATATGAACTCACTTAATATTAAAGGCTCCCTGTTTGTAGATGCCCCAAATTTGTTACTTTAATCAACATTCCGTTCTTGATTACACAATTGCATTATTATTTAGTTTGTGTGAGACAATCAGTTACAGACGCTTTTGTTCTGCTATATGCTATTCTAACACCGTATTTACAACATTATGAACCAAATAGGCCTTTAAATGTTCTGAACGTTGCTCCCCTGAACAGCATTCCATATATTGATCCACTGGGGACAAATAATAATTCCAATTCAGTCCATCAAGGAGCTAACAATGGGCCTTCAAAACATGGTCAGCAATCTTTTTTGTTCTTGCCTTATCAACCTACTGAAGAAGAACTGAATAACGTCTTAAACGTGACAAACAATGGGGTGATGCTTGGTGGAAGTGCAGCAAAGGGTTCACTAGGCCCAGTCGTTGGTAAGCTGGATATTGGTGAAGATGGCACGTCGTACATCTTTCGCATAAGCCTGCCAGGTGTTGCAAGAGGTGAAGTACTTATTTCTTATCCCATAACTTGGCTGAAATTTCAAACTTCCAAAATTGAGCAATAATGCCAAAGACAACTAATTTTCCATTCATTGTTTTTATACCCTGTTGCACTAAGAGCCAGCTTTTGTTGCTTTATATGAAGGATTGATGAGTGTAGGAGTTGGTGAAGATGAAACTTTTGCATTCTCTTGGGTATTTCTTGCACTAAAATGTTGCATATCTCAAGATTGAAAGTTGTAATTGCAGAGGAGTTCTCATGTGATGTGGCCCCTGATGGAAAAATACTGATAAAAGGGATAACGACGACAGGAGAGAAAGCAGTGTACAAGGATTCCATGAAGTTTGAGATGATGACACAAAACCTCTGCCCACCAGGCCATTTCTCAATCTCTTTTAAGCTTCCGGGTCCAGTTGATTCGCAACAATTAGACGCTGTTCTTGGAATCGATGGAGTATTCGAAGGTATTGTGAAGAAAAAGAAGTCGTGATCTGATGCTTGAAAAATCTGTTTTTTTTTTTTTTTGATAATCTGAAAAATCTGTTGCTGTCTTTCATTTTGGATATGTAAAATCAAGAACTAGAAACCTTTGAACCATGGTCAGGATTGTGTAAGAAAATTATGACCGAGTGTGCTGTAGGTAGGGCCGGCCCAATTTCTGGTTTGGCATATTCAAGGTGTATTTTATATATTTATCTACCCATCATATAAAAATTTAAATGGAAAATGTAGTTTGGTTGATTCTAGTTTATTTTGCGAGGATTTTAACCTCCATGAATCTTTATTCTGAAAAACAAACTACATGTAGTGGTCAATGACTGTTTCTTCCGAGGGTTACAATACAGAATATTCAAAATCAATCAGTATATAACCGCAAGCAAGCCATCATGTTTGAGAATACGGTTGATTTACTTGGAAAATCAGAGGTGGGAAATATGACCAAATTCAATAAAATCGTTCGAATCCCCGGTAGCGGAATTGATGACTGCTCAACTGAGTTCTCGTGGAAACCACCTCCGACAGGATGGCTACTCTTGAATGTTAGACGCGGTGTCGAAGGGGTGGGGGCATCTTTCTTGAGGAGCTTGGGTCCTTTCTTGAAGCGGTTACATTTACTTGTGGGGAGTGCGATGCTTTACGAGCAGAGCTATTGACTTCATAGTCTGTAGTTCGTTGGAAGTCGGCCTAATGCTTGGTTTGTTATTTGCTCCGACTCTGCTACAACATGCAAAGTTGCAAACTTCTTAATACCTCATCGACAACAACTCGTCATGCCCAGTGCCGCACTCTACGTCTTAATGCCTCATTGACAACGACTCATCGTGCCCAGTGCTGCACTCTTCTTAGTGAGCATCCGGACTCTTTGAAACTCGTTCATCTTAGACGACAAGCTAACAAAGCTACAGACCATCTAGCTAATTTAGCTTTTGATTATAATTCTCATCTGTTCTATATTGATTGATACTTTACCTACCTCAGTTTTGAATTTCCATTTTTCTCCATGAGGACGTTGGCTATAAAAGCTCTCACAACGGATTTTTCCCGTTTTCTGATTAAAAAAAGACAAGAAAAGAAATTCAGTTGGTTTTTCAGCTCCTTATCACACCTTCAATTTCTACTTAAGAATCAAATCATAATAACATTAGACGAATAGAAAAACTAGAGAGAGCCTAATGGAACAGCTGAAATATGATCAGCTGAAGCAGGAAGCAACAGAGAAACCAGAAGTTTCTGAACAATTTGCTCTGAATTCAAATGCCCAACAAAAACCCCTCTCAAACTAGCCTTCTGTTATGTATCATTCCTAAGCAATCAAACAGTACAACAACGCATTTTGTCTCTGCATGCTAAAACCTGTATCCAGAATCAAGCAATTCATGAACTTGTCATTTCTATTGAGAAGAAGGCTACATGGATGTTTTGGAATCACCACTTTCATCTCCTTCTCCTCTTCGTCTTCCCCAAAACGGCCTCAATTGAATTAGCGGTCCTGAAATTTGCCCTAAACTTCCGAGACAATCTCACAAAATTCCCATTCTGAAACCCTAACCCGACCATGGAAGCGCCACAGCAGAAGCCGAGCAACCAGCCTCTGATCTCCCTCTTCCACCATCCTCCCAAGCAATACACCACAACCGCCAACAAGATCGGCACCGTCCAGGCCAAATCCC
The DNA here is from genome assembly GCA_963924305.1 of Polygonum maritimum. NCBI lineage: Eukaryota > Viridiplantae > Streptophyta > Magnoliopsida > Caryophyllales > Polygonaceae > Polygonum > Polygonum maritimum. Next base: position 38,610,147 of record OZ002728.1, read on the forward strand.
GTCCCTTTCCTCCGTCGAGAACGACACACAACACTACACAACCAGAAACCACAAGAATTGCAATTTCCCAAAACCCTAACTTCCTCTTTCCCCTTCTCCCCCATCCGTCGGATCCTCCGAACACCTTTCCGAACCCTATCTTCCCGCCGCCACCGTCGGCGAACTCTCTGACGACGAAATCCAACGGCTCCGGTAGGACTCTCAGGCTCGAAGCCAAGAGCGCGAGCGATTCGAGCGAAATGGGGTGGGATTTACGGGATCCGGATCTCCTCCTCTTCCACTTTGCGAGCACGGTTGGCTTTGGCGGTAGGGGTTTCGTTCTGTGTGGAATCAAGGCGGGAGAGAGATTGAGAAGACGGACATTGGAGAGTAGCGGAGAAGGCTTGAAGAAAGAGACACAATTCCATGAAGGTACCATAATCTCCATTTCTCTATCCCTCTGTGTTTTTATTTTGTTTGGAGTGCGACTGCGTTCTTGAAGACGAAGAAAAGAACCAACGGACCGTTGTAAACAGGGAGAGAGAAGCGTACAAGGCCTTGCCACTAATTTGCGTACAACAAGAGCCACAAGCCCAATAGTAACATTTTAAAAATAATATTCAGTATTAAGCTTGAGAAATTTGCAAGCAAGAAATAGGTATATTTGGCGGTATTTCAACTTTCAAGTGTTTAAATTCTATATGTACACGATAAATAAAATGTATTTCCACAAATAAAAAGTCTGGGAATTCCACCAATGCAAGCGACTAAGTTTCTTGAACGGGATGTAAACTTCTCGTTGATGAATGAGTTGTTTCAGAACTTTATGGCATTCCTATATGTATGGACTGTATAACCTCACATCTTAGCATTGTGCTTTGCGGATTAGCTGGAAGTGTAGCTAGCAACCTTAACAGACACGATTTGGATGTTCCGGGTTGCATTGCTTCGCGATTTGGGTAGGCTTTTGTTAGATTATACTCGTCCATGGGATTGTAGTTAACGCCCTTTTGCAGTTAGTACTTGTAAGTAGCACTTTATTTATGAATGAAAAAACGGAAGCAAAAACTCGAATGCATTATATTAACTGCACTACACTGTATTGTGTTGCCTTATAATGCCGTAACTAATGGAAATGCCTACACTGTATTATAGTCTGTGTATTCCAAGCACACCTTAATGACCATTCAGTTCAGCTACTATAAATGCTGGGCTGCTAGTTTGGAGAGGTATTTATTGAGGGGTAAAAAAGTGGAATCTCCTCTCCTACTTCGTGCAACATCAGCTATGTGGAAAGGTAATTTTGTCATTTAACTGTTCTTTGATTCAGAAAATTCATGATGCAGATCATCAGCAGGTCATAACAAAGACAGTGAAAGTTTCTCCTGGAGACCATCCAACAATACTTCGGTTTAACCTCATTCTTTGAAAGGGGAAAGGTAATTTTGTCACTATACCTGCCCTATTTTCTGTAATTTTCAAAGTAGCAACCTCTTTCATTAGTTTTCTAAATAAGAGAAATCATAATCAGGCAAGTCTAAATTAATTAGGGTATAAAAAGGGGTTGTTTCTTGTTGCTTTCATCTTTCATTTTGGCTGGCATCTATGGTCTGATGTTCAAGTTGATGAAAATGATTCTAGGCTTCTAGCATTGTGGATATGGTTGGCTTCTGAATATTAGACAATTACGTATTGTCACAAAATTGTACTTCATTGTCATACTTGTGTGACTGGGTATTCTTACTGTTTTTTTCCCCAAAAACTTAAGTCTTAAATGCTGATTGTAAAACATTCTTTGGAGGAAAGAGACCAAATGAGAGCATCCATGCCTTTATTTTATAGATGACTTTTGATCCATGCAATAATTCTAGTGCAGTTGATGTCATAACCATTGATAAGACCTACAGATCTGTCTATGCATCAATTGGAATTCAGCATATAAGGGAGCAAGTTTGGTAGAAAAGAAGTTCGCAAGAAGTACTATGATGCCTAAATCTACAGTTTTCTTAGGAAGTGAGAAAGCTTCAGTGGGGAGGAGAAGTTCTGATAAAAGAGGTTTACTTTACGGAGAAAAGCATAGCCGATGTGTTATTATTCCACCCAAGGCTGATATGGTAGCAGAAACTTTTGAAAGAAGAGGCGAAAACTGGTAACCTTTGTTAATCTATATTAGACTTCCATGATCTTAGCTTGTAGTAACTTATTTTTCCCTTTCATGTTTCTTGCTCATGCTATATGGGTTCATTTTACGGTATGTAGGTTTGTACGCACAAAAGCTACAAGTGATCTAGTCGTACAGATTGGAAATGGAAATAGTTTTCACTTGCACATGGTATGCTACTAATTGTGTTATTCATGGTAGTTTGCTTAACTAAATTACCTACAGAGATAATATTTTGTTACACTTAGAATCATAATTTCATCTGGAATGATAACTGATGTTTTGTGCTTTTTTTTTTTTTTTTTATATCTATTAGATCTATGTTCAACTAAAATTTATTTCATTCTAACTCTTGTACTTCTTATTATAGCTTCCAATGGTCTCCAGAAGCGGATATTTGAACAGAATGGCATTTCAGAGTAGAAATAGGGGAAACAATAAGCCAAGTGTTCAGCTAGGCACTTTACCTGGAGGAGCTGATACCTTTGAATTAGTAGTCAAGTTTTGTTATGGATGGAAGGTTGATCTGACAGCAAACAATGTAGTGCCTCTCTACTGTGCAGCCCACTTTCTTGAAATGACTGACGACTTTCAACCTACAAGCCTCGTTTCCAGAACGGAGACCTTTATCTGTTTCCTTATGTTAAGTTCATGGAAAGGCATTTTCTGCCTTTTGAGATCTTGTGAGCACATTTCTTCATGGGCTAGAGATTTACAAATCCAAACAAGATGCTCGGAAGCAATTGCTTGGAAAGTTTGCACGGACCCAGAAGTCATAGCCTTAGGCCATGATGAAGATCAGTGCTTGAATTATTTAGAGACTGGCACTAGGAACTCTGATTGTGGAAAGGTAAGCAAGAGTTGGTGGTTTGAAGATGTCTCATCTCTTAGGATTGATCATTTTATTGAAGTGGTAGCATTGATCAAGAAAAAGGGTATGAAAGCAGAGCTCTTGGGATCCTGCATAGCATTTTGGACAGCGAAGTGGCTTTCTAAGATGCCATTTGGTGTTTATAAACTGACCCAGAAAACAATAAACTACCGAGTGAGAAGGCTTGTTGTCGAAAGCCTGATTAAGATCTTACCCATTGAGGAAGACTCGGTTTCTTGCAACTTTTTGCTGCATCTTCTCAAGGTGGGTCGGATGATGAGAATTGATGCTGGTTTATCAACAAGGCTGGAGAAAAGGATAGCACTGATGATGCACAAATGTCAGCCTGTGGATCTCTTGGTTAAAAACTATGGAGAGAGTGTGACACTCTATGATGTCAAGATCATTGCGAGAGTAGTGGAAGCTTATGTTTGCACTGTTTCAAGTAAGTCTGAATCTACAATGTCTCTAGTTGCAAGACTGATGGATGGGTTCTTGTCTATGGTAGCGAGGGATGAGAAACTTCCTGTTCAAGATTTCCAGCTGCTGATTGAGGCCTTGCCCATAAATGCCAGACACACTGATGACAATCTCTACAAAGCCATTGACATATACCTCAAGGTATATGCCAATCTCTACATAGCAACTTTTAGTGAGTTTAATTGAATGACTAAAAGGCGGCCTCCTGACTTATACTATTGGTTCAACTTTGAGATATCAAAATATTATTTTCCATAGTTGTCATATGTTTAACTCTTGGAATGGAAAAATAGAATTTGAAGGCTAGAAAAGGATGCTTCCAAAAATCAAATTTTAGTTTAAAAAAGCGAAAATCGGAAACTCGGAACAAACAAGCCCACCTTAAAATTTCACCACTTTCAGGTAGACAATTCATCAAGTGTATTTAAGCCAGCTGCAACTATTTGATGCTTTTTATATTGCAGGTTCATCCACACCTAGCGGAGGAAGAAAGAAATGGAGTGTGCAGAGCCATGGACTACCACAAGCTGTCACAAAAAGCAAGGGAGCACGCAATGAAGAACGAACGACTACCAGTAAACATGACGACCCGGTTCATACTTCTTGAGCAGGTAAACATGGCTCGATCAATTATAGACTCTGGTTTCGATTATAGGAGAACTAGATCTCAGGCAGTGATTAGGGTGGACACGGACGAGAGGAACGGATTGTTGGATTCTCAGAGGGAAGTGAACATGATGAAGCTAGAAGTTGAGAGTTTGAAGTTGCAGCTTAGTAAGATGCAGCTGCTTAAACTGGACATCAAGAGGATGGCAAATGCAGTCATTTGTAAAATTGAGTTTGATTGCTTGATCTGATGTTCCTAATAAAAGGTTGTGTTACTTGTTTTGAAGTTACCATGGTACTCTTAGACTTTTTTCTTTTGGTATCTAAGTTTAGTTATTGAAGAAATGAAAGAAAAACAGATTCGAAGTGGTGTGCTTATAAGTGATAGATTTTGGTAGAAAATGAGTATATAAAGATAAGGTTGAATTAAAATACACATTTTAAATAAACATTATATTGCAACAACAACATAAGCAATGTCTACCTAAATGAGTCGACAAAATGGAGATGCAACGGGTGGAATAATCTTAAGGGACTATAAAGGCGAGACTATTGCGCTTTCTGCTATTAAATATGGAACAATATCAGTTCTTCAAGCTGAAGCAATAGCCCTTCGCGATGGAATCCTTGTAGCAAAAAAAAGACACATAACTAAGTTAGAAATTGAGGGTGATAACGAAATTGTCATCAAGGTTCTACAAGACTATCGGACTTGTCCTTGGGAAATCGAGAGAATTATATCGGATTCTCTCATCCTTGTGCAAGATTTTGAGACAGTCCATTTTTCTCACGTGGGTCGTCTGATCAACACTGTGACCGATAAAATCGCTAAAATGGGTCATAGTTTTTCGAATAATACACTTTGGAACCAACCAAAACTTCTTGTTCTCATCCACAAGGATACTCTAGGACGACCTCCCTCACCAGAGATCCTCATAATTCTCACCTATTCAAAAAAAAAAAGAAAAAAAGAGTCGACATCTTTCGACCAAAAAAAATAAAAATGAGCCGACAACTGCCGATTTCCTGACTATAGTATTTGACGGTCTCTACTCTCTAGGTTTTATTAGGCCAATATGGTAAACAGGATTCTTGAGTTTAACTCATCAAAAAGAACTCACATTTCGGTTAACCGTATATATACTCTACATTTGACTAAGTCAGAGGTAGTCATGAACCGAACTTGGAAAAAGCCGTTAGTGTCGATCGGAACCAGATCTGAAACAACTGGCGGAACCACGTGGTGCCTCCGTTTTAAAATAATTATTCAAATAGCATTTTTACATGTATTAAGTATATTACCTATATTATTATAGAGCTAATTTGTAGTGACCGGTAGAATTTGAGAAGAAATCAAGAAAGAGAAGATAGAGTTCAGACGAGAAAAGAAGAAGAAAACAGGAAGAAACGGGAAGAAGAAGGAAACCGAAGGAAAAGTCAAAGTTTGATTATAACGTGGCTAAGCTTCTCACATTCAGGCTGGTGCCTTTTATGATTTACAATACCTACCCAAAATTACACCAAGACCCTCACTTTCTAACAATTCCCAAAATTGCCCTATCATTACAATACCTTCCCCTTAATAAGCTTTGTCCTCAAAGCTTTACAACAAAATTGCAAGATAATATGCAAAAGAAGAAGAGTTAATGCATCATCAAAACAAGTTGCTGAGAAGTTGCACATATAACCAACCTAACAATGCAGCCCATTACCCCCTTGGAAATACTTGACTCTTCAATCTGAAAACATTCAGCAATATGTGTACTACTGGCACTTTCTTTCTCAACAATCTTTGTAACTTTTTTCCACTCATCATCTTGAGTGATCCTTGTTCCTGAAAACCAGTAAGCTCAATCTTTTGCCCATCTTTCACAAATGCCAATTTAAGCTGCTTGAAATCGAAATTGAGAGGACTAAACTCTCTCGGCCAATCCACTCCAAGCACCATGTCACACCCTCCCAGTTTAAGAATGCGAATGTCAAAGCAGAATGTGTTTCCCTGCATAATCTATTCAAATTTCTTACAAATTTGATGACTAAACAATTCATGCCCATTTGGCAACAGCCACGGCCATAACTGTAGCTTCTTGCAATTCATAGCCTGCTTCCTTGGCACGCCTGGGCTCTAAGAAGCTGTGTGTACTTCCTGTATCGACTAGTACCACAAACTCTTTCCCCTTAATCTTCCCGTGAATCTTAATTGTGCTCAAAGGGTTACTCCCAGTAAGCGTATGCACATAAACTTCAGATTGATCCACAACTTCTTTCTCATTACTATTCTGCCTAAACTCTACTTTCATCTCACAATACTCAGTAGATTCCGTCTCCTCAATTTCAGAAACGACTAAGCTGTGCAGTGTTTCATTCTTGCATTTATGCCCCACAAAATAGCGATCGCCACATCGATAACACTGTCCTGGAGTACGCTTAACCTCTGTAAACTGTCCAGCTGAACCTTGGCTGGTGTTTTTGGGTGTTCGATTGCCCGGGGGTGAGAAAGTAGGGACTCGAAGTCCGTCGGAGATTCGGCCGGAGATTGCGAGGTCTGAGTCGCTCGTCAAAGGGGAACCCGATCGCTCGGCAAGGGACATCCTTCGTTCGCCACCAAGAGATCGGCGCTAGGAATGGCTGAAAAAAACGCGACAATGAATTCCGAGCAGCGAACAGGTATGAATCGATTTCCGAAGCTTGAATTTCCCACTTTTGATGGCACTAAACCCCAACCTCGCTCTGATACCAATTTGTAGTGACCCGTAGAATTTGAGAAGAAATCAAGAAATAGAAGATAGAGTTCAGACGAGAAAAGAAGAAGAAAACAGGAAGAAACAGGAAGAAGAAGGAAACAGAAGGAAAAGTCAAAGTTTGTTTATAACGTGGCTAAGCTTCTCACATTCAGGTTGGTGCCTTTTATGATTTACAATACCTACCCAAAATTACACCAAGACCCTCGCTTTCTAACAATTCCTAAAATTGCCCTATCATTACATAATTATTAGTGTAAAGAAACATAAAAAAATATATATGATTATGAAATAGTTAATTATTAGAGGTATAAATAGAAATTGACAAGAAAAGGTGGATAGACAACTATTTCGAAGTGGATGGAGTATTAAGAAGCACATATGTAAACAAACACAATCATACACTATAATTGAAATGAATTTAGTCGTGAAGGTGAAACATATGTTTAGTGAAAAATATTAATTATTAGCTAAATTTTTTTAAAAAGATGGATTTTTGTGTGTAATAATAGAAGAAAATGTATACAAAAGGGCTCAATTAGTTTTCGCTCACGGCCTCTAATTTGTTAGGATTGGTCTTGTTTGTCTTAGATTTGTCCCGTGTCCGTCCGCCAACCGCGTCACTTCCACATTTCCGCCCGCTTCCACGATGGCGACTCCATCCGCCCGTTCAAACACGGGTCACCTGTGCTATATCCAAAATTTATCGGTTTGAACTTTTAAACTTGTCAATTGAATCATAATGTTTCCTGAAATTCACTTTGAGTTTAATATAAACTTAATTTTGTTTCATTTTCTTTGCTCAGATTAGGACTAATTTTATACTTATAGATTAAGCATTTCGGGTTTATTTCAAGTTTTAAAAATTATATTTAAATTACGCTATTTAGGCCCCTCTGGGTTCAAATCCTGCTTCCGCCAGTGTCTGAAACAAGACCGAATTGGAGGAACCAATCCTCCTCCGATTCCAGTTTTGATTAATCGGTGTTGACCGGTTCCAAACCGGTGGTTTCAAATCAGAGAAACTTTTTAAAAAAACTAGTGAAGATCTATTATCATGTACGCACAATGTAAATATAAATCCAAATTAATTGATTCGAGATCAAATTTTGACATGAATCCGCTTTTAACTCGAGATAGCACAACCCAAAGTCGATAGACCTGAGTCAGAAGCTATTGGCTATATATGTATTTTTATTAATGTATAAACATAATTTAAATTTGAAAATAAATCTATTAAATTTTCATGTATTATATTTGTTGAAGTCCGAAAACACCGTGATGATGATAACGCGAAGAGAGCAACCGAGTGTTTGATTTCAACCGAGTCAATGGGCAAAGAGATGGAAAGTGTGTTATTGCTAAGAGTTAACGCGATAATGGTATTGTGAAGAGTGTTTTTGGGTTGAGTATAAGGTTACAAGTGCGGATAAGAATTCTCTCTATCGCGTTGAGTGTATCAGATTACAATAAGGATCTTAGCTCGAGATTCATTGTATGTGTTTCGCAAGGTTTTCGATCCCCGTTCTGGTGCACAAAGCTCGCTATTTATAGCCGAGGTTTGGGTTGAAGTCGAGTGAGATGTCGATGTGGGACGAATGGCGCTCAGGTACGTGTCGCTCTCTGGTTGGTCTGCTAGAGCGGTGGCCGCGGGGCTGGCCACTGGCAGGCTAGCTAGGATGGGGCGTTGCCGCCCGCCCACTTGCATGGATGGGACGTTATCTCTCTCCGCGATTACTACTAGCGCGATGAGAGCATGGCTAACGGACCCTTACCCTTGAGGGATTCCGCCTTGGAGGGGATCACCGTACTGGGGAGGTGCATACGCTGCTCGCAATGGCGGTAAGGCTGGGGTTGGCGCCATTGAGAGGTTTACACTTAACAATATTTTGTTTTGGTGGGGTGGTACGACCGCGTTGACGATTTGATACGGACCCGGTGTGGATCACGTATCGAACCCTTGTTGGTCAAGGGGGGGAACCCGCGTCCGGTGTGGCGCAAGGTTCAAGCTGCTCGCGTTGGTGGCGCGAGGGAGAAGGAGGCACAAAAGAGAATTAGGGCAAAGGCTAATTTCTCTGGTTAATTGATTGATTCTCCAAATAAAGGATTACAATATATATAGCTAAATCATAAAACCCTAACCTAACGGTTCAATAAAAGGCGTCCCGGGAAAAGAACCGTACAGAAACCCGAGAAGAGGTAATTATACCTAACAATAAAATAAAATACATTAATAAGCTAAATAACATATATAGTGCCGTATCAATACTCCCCCGTTGAGATTCGACTCGTCCTCGAGGCGGAAATCAAGAGAAGATGCGTAGAACACAACATCCACTCACCGGGATCAAAAACAAGTACTACTCTGTTGGTGTGGTCAATTTTATCACGTGAAATCAAACCACCACCAATTATGAACCATTTCAAATAGCCTAAGTGGACACCTCTCAAAACAACTTGCATAAGCGTACCACCAGCATCAAAAACATAAACCAATCCACGTATTCCCATGGTGCAGCCAACCCATAAATCTTCAACACCTAAAATACCACCAGGAGCAAAAATGAACTTTGTAATTGTGGAAGAAAATGCCGAACTCTTATCTCCCATAATGCATAGCATTGCAACATCTTTGAGAAGGTCAAAGACCAAACACCAACTTAAGCCTCCCGGATCAAAAATCCAAATCTGGACAAATGAATCAGCATCAACAAAAATAGTGCAAAAGACTGGTAGAACTTCTAAAACAGAATCATCACTTGTTTTCCCTGGGAAGGTTCGAGAGTGAAACACATGTATCCCGGGCAGAAAGAGCTTCTTAGAGGAGCCAAACCGACCCCATTGTTCCCAATTGAGACTAACGTGCCCAACTTGCTTATGCAACTCCGTAGACTCGTAATTCAGACCCGCAACAATTCCCGGATCAAAAACACAATTACCCAATAGATGACAAGCAATGCTAAATTGAATAGAAGATCCTCTGAAACTTCTCACAGGCATTTCATCGAACAAGTGGTGGGCGAACTCTATACCTTTCGATGTAACTCGTTTGAGATTTTGATGTGGTTCAAGCATATCGTCGAGCATCTGGTAGACAAAAGGGCGTTGAAATCCATTAGCCGCCATGGATTCAACTCGCTCAACCCCTTCTTGCTCGATCAGATCACTAGCGCCGATGTTGGCTGATTTGGGCAATTCGTCGAACAGTTGGCGGGCGTCCAAAACGGAGGTTTCTTCCCCTGGCGGATCTGGCTGCAGTTGAGGGCGCAAACCGGGCGGCCCGAGTTGCGGTGGAGGCGGCAGGTCTGGTGGGACGGCGTGGACTACTGCGAACTGCGGCGCTCCACCCACGACGGCGACGAAGTTGATGGGATTCGTCGGCGGCGGATCGGGATGGCTCGCGAAGTGCGGATCTGGCCTGGCCAGTTTCGAGGGCAGAACGGCGGTTGTTGGTCCACAATTAGTGGCGGCCAGGGGATGACGGAACCCTAGCGGGGTCACCGTCGTGGCGACCTGCGTGGTGGCCGGCGGGATCGCAGGGCTGTTGGCGGGATTAGGGTTCGCAACTTCACTCGAGTTATGGGCCAACTCCTCAATCTCGCTAGATACGTCGTCAATGCGGTCATCAAAGAACAACTCGATCCGGCAACATCCATCATAGATGGTTCGTCCATTGAAGCGATTGAACGCTTCAAGGGCTGATGCCGGACTTTGAAAGCGGATTCTGGAATGGAATTCACTTATGTCATCGAGCGGTATTATGTCTTCTATAATCCCCACGCTCGAGAACACTTGTTGTAATACTTCAGCATCAACCCGATAGAGATGGGTATGGATCTTGACATACAGAAGAGTTTGGAGGAGTTCCCGGAGGTTCCGGAGTCCTTGGAGTTCCTCGTTGTCCATGGTGACGAAGAGTTCCGGGATGAAAGCACCAGTTGATACGGACCCGGTGTGGATCACGTATCGGACCCCCGGTGTGGGCGCAAGGCTCAAGCTGTCCGCGTTGGTAGCGCGGTGAAAGGGAGGCACCAAAGAGAATTAGGGCAAAGGCTAATTTCTCTGGTTAATTGATTGATTCTCCAAATAAAGGATTACAATATATATAGCTAAATCATAAAACCCTAACCTAACGGTTCAATAAAAGGCGTCCCGGGAAAAGAACCGTAAAGAAACCCGAGAAGAGGTAATTATACCTAACAATAAAATAAAATACATTAATAAGCTAAATAACATATATAGTGCCGTATCACGATTCCTGGTATCAACAATATTATTATTGAATATGTTATTAATGTACAATAAAGGGTTTTTTTACAATGTTTCAAGATTTAATAATAATAAAAAGTATACTAGTTGATAAGGAAAAAATGTTAAATATACAAAAATCACTTCAAATTTCTTATTCTCTTGAGATTATCCTGTCAGAAAATAAATCATGTAAGGAAATCCTATGATATAAAAAATTGAGTAGGATATCAAGTGGATATAAGAGTTATGTTATAGAGGGATATTTTTGGACTCGTTCTCAAATATTAAGTCTCTCGCTATTAGTTACTCTAACAATATTAAAAGTGGTATTTTTGTTTTACATAGATTGAGTTTTTGCATTCAAATTTCTTATTCGCTTCAGAATATCCTTGTTAGAAAAATAAATTATGTAAAGAAAAAAAATCTTATGATATCAAAAATTGAGTAAGACATCAGATTTAAGAGATAGTTTTAAATAATATAATTATAAAATGAAAAATAATGTGTGGCATAGATTATATTTTTTTTATCAGTGTTGATAATGTTACATAAATTTTAGAAAAAGATAGATTCTGCTTTACATTGTCAATGGATGTGGACTGTGGTTCAAGTCCAATGAATACCTTTGTCTCAAGATTTTCTATAAACAGTGGTTCAAAAACAAAACCTAAACCGACCCCAAAACCTGTTCGGAACCGGAAAAAACGGACCAGAACCCCACCAAGGAACTGGAAAAAACTCGGAACCGGACCGCACCAAAGAACCAGTTAGACTCCGGTTCGGTTTCCTGGTTGGGTTCCGGAGAACCGGACCCATGATAGTCATATCATATGCAGCATAGTGACGAATATATTCCTGGATTTCACAAAATATTCTTCTTCTTCCTCTTTTTTTTTCTTTCTTTTTTTTGCTAGAGAATCGAAGTTAGAACATAGATTCAAATCGAAATGGGATTGAATAGCAAATCCCAATCGCCATCGTCTTCAATTTGGTCAGATTGGGATAATAAATTCCGCAAATCTGGAGGGAGATAGGGCGGAAGTTCAATTCAAAAGTGAATGAACAATGGAGGTAACGGCGAGAGCTCCCGGGAAAATTATACTTTCCGGCGAACACGCCGTCGTCCATGGATCAACCGCCGTCGCCGCTTCCATCAGCCTCTACACTTATGTAACTTTTCGGCTTCCCACATCCTCTGGTACTTTCGATTTCTTCTCAATCAATTCTACTCTCGGAATCCCCTTCAATTGAGACATGGTTCTTTCAATTGAGTGGTGGATTGATTTGCTGTATGTGGAAGCCCTTGCATTGTGGATCTCTGGATTGTTTTATTATCGGTTTCAATTTGGTGGATTTTGGTTTCATGCCCTCTTTATCGATAATTTGTGTTGCATTGTCAATTTGCTAGGTTTCTCTTTGAGAAAAATGCTGTCTTTTCAAATGCTATATGCTGCTTGTGAAAGAAGAGCCTATGCCTTGTTCTGATGTAAATTTGTTGCTTGAAAGATACTGTCTATGCTTACTTTTTCCCTTAAAATGTAAAGTTCTTATACATTTCTGTTTCTGGTGTAGAGTGCGATGGCTTGCTTAAACTCCATCTCAAAGACCTGGCTTTAAAATTCTCATGGTCCGTTGACAGAATTAAAGAAGCATCAGCAAATTTTGGCAGCCATACTCCTTTGACACCGAAATCCTGTCCGGTGGAGTGCATTAAGCGCTTAGCTTTATTAGTAGAGGAACAGAAAATTCCAGAGGCTAACATTACAATTGCTTCTGGAATGGTTTCCTTTCTTTGGCTATACAGCTGCATCCATGGGTATGCTCCTTTATGAAATACCTACAGTATTAACAATCTCACTGTTTTATTTAGTTTTTGATTATTCTTCCACCTTGTAAATTAAATATTCAGGAACTACTATGGATGTTCTCATATTGCTATTGTCAATTTAAGTATTTGGCTGGTCTCTGCACAAGCCTAACACATCCCAATGCATTATGCTTTGCAGATATTCACTGTTTTCTGTTTGAATTATCTCTCTAAATCAGGTATAGATCTGGTACGGTGACAGTATCATCTGAGCTTCCACTTGGTGCAGGACTAGGCTCATCTGCTTCGTTTTGTGTCTCGCTCTCAGGAGCCCTTCTTGCACAATCAAGCTCTATAAGCCTAGACCGCAGCAAAGATGGTTGGTTGGCATTTGATGAAAGCGATCTTGATTTGGTCAATACATGGGCTTTTGAAGGTGAAAAGATAATCCACGGGAAGCCATCTGGCATAGACAACACAGTAAGCACATTCGGTATGTCAGCTTTGAGCCATCAATTAGAGCTACTTGTTGGTTGTTATTTCATTTGAATAGTCCTCGATGTAGAAAATTAAGGAAAGATCCTTTTCAAAATCGAATAAAGGAAAGCCATGTGCTTCTTGTGTTTGGAATGCTGAGAAGAAACAATGCTGATGCTTAGTTGAAAGTAATAGATTGCTGGAATATTGTAGATGGATATAAAGCTGGTGAAGCATATGCCAGACTTGCCAGTACTACACCATCCAAGATCATTAAACAGAATGAGGGCCTGGTTTTTGTTTTTCCCTAAGTCATTTATATGGATCTTACTTCTGCCATGGACGTAAATGTAGATGCAAACTGTTTAAAACTTCATAAGAAAATCAAGAAAGTTTTAACCTGACTGGGGATGTTCTCTCATGCCCAACAGTTATAACAGATCAGAATCAGGGTTGCTTTGCTTTTCTGAATGCTAAGCTAGGCCCTGCAATTCTATTTTCAAGCTTCAGTCTTTTTTCATCCCAACAATATTGAAACTAAACCGCTTGGTGTAACAGGCCATATGATCAAGTTCAGGTCTGGTGATCTGACACGCCTGAAGTCGAGCATGCCTCTGAAAATGATGATAACCAATACCAAAGTCGGAAGGAACACGAAAGCGTTAGTTGCAGGTGTCTCTGAGAGAACCATGAGGCACCAAGATGCAATGGCTTCTGTGTTTAGTGCTGTTGACTCTATCAGCAGCGAACTATCCACAATCATCCAGTCAACTGCTACGGATGAGATTTCTCTGACCGAGAAAGAAGAGAAGCTGGAAGAACTGATGGAAATGAATCAAGGGTTGCTCCAATGCATGGGTGTAAGCCATACATCGATTGAGGCAGTTCTTAAAACCACATTGAAGTACAAGTTGTCTTCCAAATTGACAGGAGCTGGCGGCGGAGGCTGTGTTTTGACATTGCTGCCAACCCGTATCCTTAATTCTATTTCTTATTCTCCCTTTCCGGTATTTTCTTGATAATAACTGCCTTTTTCATTTGCTTTTCTTCTGTCAACACACAATAAAATCACCAATTATCAAAAAAAATTGCCAAAACTAATCTAAACGGGTGCAAAGTCGCCATTGTACTTGAGTTGTCATGTTATATCTTGAACTGTCTGGGTTTTGATTTGGACACTGAGTTGTGAGAATAGATACTATAAATCTTTCTTTGCGTACATTTTGGTGAAAAACTGATTTCAAAGAGGAGTAGAAACATAATTTGAACCAGTCTCTTAACATTTATGCACACTAATGAATTTTGCTAACAATAGCTATCGTTGTACTAGATGCTACTCCTTCCTTGACTATGTAAAAACAGTTCTCTCTAGCGCAGTGGTCGACAAGGTGAAAGCAGAGCTCGAGTCCTTGGGATTCCAGTGTTTCACAACTGGGATAGGTGGGAATGGTGTTGAACTCCAATTTGGAAGTCACAGCTCCTGACTCCTGAGTCTGCTTTGTAAAGCTCCTCTCTCTGTTTTATAAGTCTCCATCTCTTCGTTGAAGTTTCATTATGTAGCAAGTTTATTTGTATCAATAACATTATAGAAGCCTTCTATCCTCCTTTACATCATAATGCCATTTTTTCTGTCACTTTGTAATTTGAGTGGCCTGTCATAATCTGAGTGGCCGACCTTTTTTCATTTTCTTTTTATGTAATAATATTGCAATAATCTGAGAAATTAGAATTCTGCACTGCCTTTTGAATGAAAGATGGCAAATTCATATGGGTGAATTCTACCAGTTGTCTTCCTGTGCTCCAAAATATACTTTATATACATTTTGGCTTGAGATTCACCAGCTATCTGGCTCCTGACAAGTGACATAATGAACATGTACTAGGCAACCTTCTTGCTTGCCCTAGGGCAACATATATAGTTTTCTTTATGACCCAAATGTAAGGCAAAATGTTTGTATTAGGCTTGAGATTTTGGCAAGGACATCACAAGAATGACCCTTTGACTCTGAATCATGATTTAATTTTGCAGTTTTTTTTTTGGAATTATTTGCTAGAGTAAGAATAAAAAAGTCATGCTAGAATGAACTCTTAAGCAACTTTACTTTCTTTCTAATTTTTCAGTTTGCCTTTTAATTAGTTTCAATGGGCCTGCTCTCTACTGGTTTTTTGCAACTCATCAAGAGCTGATTAAAAACGGCTAAAGATGCAAATTAAGTCAAATGTAATAGGGAGACTGAGTGATATATGTGTGTGAAGATATTAAAAAAGGACTACACAATGTATTAATTTGGGAACAGTCCCTCTATATATTAAGATTGTAACACTTGTGCCTCATCCAAAGATTGCCATAATGTGATAAAAACCAAATCCTCCTATTTGAAGAAGAAAAGCAAATTACCAACTCCAATCCTTTTTGACTCTTTCTTCACATTTTAGGCATTCTTGACGCATGTGGTGTGAATGTTCGTTAAGGTTGTATATATATACGTAGTACGTACGAACTCAAACTACTTGGTTGTGCAATTGTAATGTTATCTGCTAAATTAACCATGTCAATCTCTCAAATTCTAGATAATAATTAATGTCAATTAAAGCTTTCTAATCATTGTGTTTTAGGGGGAATCCAATCTTTAGCTCTTGCTTTCAATTTGGAAGTTTACAAGCCATGTAACATTAAAATTCACATTCGACCAAAAAAAAAACACTAAAATTCACATGGAAAAGGATAAAACCAAAGGATTAGGAAAATAAAAAGGAAGTTAGAACCATCCGATGCACTTGAGGCAAAATTGGTGCATGTTTGATCGATGCATGAAGCCTCTCGATCTAGACAAGTCCAAATCCTCAAGTACTTATAGTTGTACACTGAATTATGCACATTCTAATTTATCATTTTGATAGATTAGATTTTTACCTTATAAATATATAAAAAATATCAACGTGTTTCATTTATGGTAACACATTTTATTTCCGATTCATGCACAATTTGCTGATTTTGGCGTTCAGATGTAAAAGTGGATGAGATAACGTTGTGGCAAGAAAGATTTGTAGATTTTGTCCAATTTGGAGTGGCCAAATCTGGTATCCATTTCGTGTCAATCTGATTTTGGTTTAAGTCTTTGTACATTTACTCAGTCGGTCAAGCGTCTAGGGTAGCACGCAGAGGTTTCCAATTTACTGGAGAAATTACTGTTTGTAGTTAGTATGCATCCTGTTTAGTATGTGTCGTATTACAGACAATGCAAAATCTGGATGATGTGGTTGCATTTCATTGTCACCCTCTAATCACCCAACCAATCCACATCCCCCACCAGCTAATGAAATCAAATTTCTATCCAGCCTGTATTTGGACCAAGCAACACCATCCCTTATTAAATGATTTTATCCTAATAATAATGATGAATCTGTTTACTGTCTGGCTGTTGATTCTTGAACGTCCACCTATTAGATTTCCTTAGCTCTCTCTCTCTCTCTCTCTCTCTCTCTCTCTCTCTCTCTCTCTCTCTCTCTCTCTCTCTCTCTCTCTCTCTCTCTCTCTCTCTCTCTCTCTCTCTTCATATCCCTGTTCTCTTAAATGTCTGAGCATTGTTCTTCTTCATGCCTTTTAGCTATGTTACACGGAAATGGGAACCGGAAAAGAAAACGAAATGGAACCGGAGAATCATATGGTTTTTTCATGTTTTTAGTGTAAAAAATGAGTTTCCTTGTTTCCTGAGTCGGAATCGGGAAACGCTGCCTTGTTGGATTGGAGTTTCCGGGTGACATAGCCTATTATTAAGGATACTGATTCTGATGGGGACAGTGTATTTCAAGAACTTAAACGCAGCACAAGATTTGTAGTGTATCTAAATCGCAAGTGATCTGCAGATGCTGTCATCATGGAGAAGAGTAGAAGAAAGATTGAAAAATGGTATCTTTTATCATAGCTAGGGAGGTAAAACTCTCTAGTTTCTTAGCTATTGGAAGTTGGAACCCATCTTAAGTCAAAATAGTGGTGCCATTTTAGTAAAAGAAACTATTGAGTAGAAGAATCTCACCTGCAATTATTGGAGTTTGAATGAACCATGGCCAGCCAGAAGTTTGTTTTGTCCACACTACGAGATATTTCATGGCTGCCACTGTACCAAGTTAAGAGTACTGAGATCTATCAGGATCCATGGCTGCTGAATCTTTAGTTAAGGTTTCAGGGCACTATAAGCTTTGATCTTATTGTGACCACTGTATTTTTATATGAAATCACAAAAAAATCCAAATGAAAGAGCAACACTTACAAAGTGAGAAAGACCCACTGCAAATCACTGAATCACAAAATATATCTATATCTACAACTTATTCTCCACTATATGATCTATCTTTGTTATTCATCCCTACAAAAATAAGAGCAAAAAAGATAGGCAGAGGCAATTTTCTTCTCTTCTCTCCATTTTGTCCCCTTTCATAGATTCAGCTACCTGTTATGCAGTGGATCAGAGCCAGAAGGCACCGCCCTCTCCGACGAATCGAACAGCCCTTGTAAGTCTTTGCTAGGAGGAACCTCTTCTGATCCTCCAACAGAATCCTCTCCAAGATTCTCCACACCAGCAAGATACCGTCTTCGGGCTCCGAGAACCCGAGGGTGTAGGGATGAAACGCTCAACAGCACCAGCAAAATGCACCCAAGTTGACTTCTAGTGATCACCACCATGGTTTTACCTCTTCTTCTCAAACAAACACTCTTCTTCCTTCTTTTTTGTGGGCTCTTCTAAAGGGCTTATTTATAATGCAGCTTAAGTCAAAACTCAAAGGCCATGTGCATAGACTTGGTAAGTGTTTTGAGAAGTTGCAAGATGGGTATTTGGGATAATGTGAAGAGGTAGAATTAGTCAAAGTCTCCTGGTTTCCCTTATAATGGTTTGAAATTGATCAGTCTAATGGACGGCTAAGTGGAGGTGGGTTTCAAGGTTCCTTTTCACAACACCGTAGACTATTCATAATGAACTTGAAAATTTAATGAAATTAGGTTGAGTTTGTGCCAATGACGTGCTGTTGAGTGTGTAATGAATGATTTGAGCCCACATATTCTATTTTTTGTGAAATGTTTGGTTCACGAAGTGAAATTTCTATAGTTTCTAGTCTTAGTGATTATTGTACATTGACCTTGGAGGAGTTTTATTTTTTATTTTGTTTTGCAAATCCTCATGGTATATATGCTACTGATTTTATTGATTTTCCTAGTTTTTATTTTAGTGAGTATACGGAAAGTGCACCAGAGTTTTTCTTCTTTTTTTTGACTATGCATGAAATTTGACAGTTGGATTCTTCAACAAGACACTTGCTGGTTTTTTACTTGAAAATTGTTCACTGGTGACAAAAATAAGACCCCTTTATATATTACTCCCTCCGTTTCAATAAACATGTCTTTTTAGCTCTAAAATTTTGTTTCAAAATACATGTCTTTTTACATTTTTGGGCATTTACTTTACAGATTTACCCTTATAATCATTAGCAGTTTATTAGTAGTGGTTTTCAATAAAGTAAAAAAGTGAGGTAATAATTAGGGGTATAATAGTCCATTTAATAGCTTCCTTAATATATGTGCAAATGGCTAAAAGGACATGTTTATTGAAACGGAGGGAGTATCATATTCAACTTAGTACAAGTCCAGGTTTTTTACTTGAAAATTGTTGAATAATGACAAGAGACCCCTTACATATTAGCATTAAGTTAAACTTAGTACAAGTCCATGACTAATGTACGTACCTCCGAAAATGGTAAAACCAATTCATCTCTGAATTTTTAGACAGACACAATGAAGACAATGGGCGGTTCAAATGCCTCAAAATCAGGAACTCTTTTCCTTTTTATTCATCACGTATGCAAATTCATGATGCTACAGATCATACTTTGTCTTATACTGCAAACCTGAATGTAGCGTCCAATGAGAGTTCTACTAAATTACTAATTGTTACTGTAATCTTTCACCAATTTGTATGAAACATACACTTTCTCTTAGTAATTTTTTTAGTAGTTTTGTACTAAAACAGAGTTGGGTTTTTGCTTAATCAAGAAACAACACTTCTCAGGCAAAAAGCATCTTTTTGACATTTCTGTTGGATTGGTTTAGGACTTTTTTTGCTTCTTCCTTTGTCTTACCTTCTTTATTTATTCATATCGTATGCGTGCACATTATTACACTTACAATCCAACCCTAAAAAGCTATTGCAATTTTAGCTTCATACAAGTTCTATGGTCCAATTTCATTTTTATATTTGTGTGGTGAATCTATGCTTAACTTAGTAGTACAAGTTGTAAAAACGAATTTGTTATAATGGAACCTTAGAAACCAATTCTTCTACAACTAAACCCTAAGAAATTTCAATTTACTATTTAACAAAGCCTACAAAACTTGAAAACGTTCAGACAGTTGCCCTAATGGACTTCATTAAGGAGAAAATTGTTGATCTCCAATATCATCTTTTTGTCCACGATTCTTAAACATGGGCATAATTGCATGGGAAAAGATCCACAAAATTGTCAATATTTGTGACCCAAAATGCACCACTAATCGCACTCTCTCCTCCAAAAAATTCTTGTTCTCATGATCACTACGAGATCCCCAAAATATCTCAACATTGACCACAGACAGAGCAAGAGATTAAATACAACCACATTCTACACCTAAGACTATATTAGTCCTCTGATCATTAACATGCGTGTAGACAAAATGTAAGGCATTTCTTGGTCAATAACATGAAATAGGAGGAGCTTAATTTACATGATGGAGGGGATTCAAACTTACGACCACAAACGAAGGAATGTGCACAGGCATGAAAAACCATTAGACGCAACCCATAGTTCAAGTATAAAAAGGAATGTTATCAAGCATATAATGTTTGTATCTTGAAAAAGAAATGGGCAACTTCAGTCACAAATTGGCTCTCACCAATGCAAGAATGAACACAAACATGGAATTGGCACAAAATGGACTGAGATTGTGGAGCTCACTAATTAATAATACTATTTAATTTCGCATAATTTTGATTGTGAAGGTAAGGAGTATCATATTCCTAGACTTTCTTCTCCCCTTTTTGTCTAGCCTTTTCCTTCTAAAGTGACACCAACTAATTGTGCATGATGTGAACAGGTCCCATGAACTTCTGATCCAAGGATAGGTCAAACCAAGAATTATTATATATGGGAAAAACACAATTACACACAAGTCATATTGTTGGTAAAAAACGTACAACCTCTTTCTATCCTATACTAGTGTTTAGCCGATTTAACAGCAAAATGCTGATGCATCAAGCTAGCCCTCTGGAGCAAATAAGAGCCGGAAAGCCACCAGAAATGAGGCATTTACCAAAAATGTAAACCAATCAGTGCAACTTTCATCCCGAGGAAGGACATATGTATCGAGAGTGAAGCGGAAGTTTCACCTGGCTGGAGATGCAAACCTTGATCGCTCTTTTTGTCGATGCAAGGCTCGGTCTGTTGGTGATGGTGCTTTCCCTACTACACCTGACTGTCGTAACATCTCTGCACACATGTGAGTTCATTCAGTGTCGTGCAACCCAAGTCGGCAAGTACAACAAAATTTTCTTAACAGAACTCAGTTTTACACTATTTACAAGTTCCAGCAACATGAAACCTCTTGCATTGCTTGGTACTCCCTTTATTGAATATGATGTCTTATAATACAAACCACATGACACACCTAAAAAGAGAGAAAGAAAGAAAAAATCTCCCCATGCACCACCGAGATGGAGAGAATAAACAACAGCACATAAAAAAAATCAGTCACCTCTTTGTCGTGCAAGCTCTTCATCAAGTTCCTCCTTCCATTTTTTCTGTCTTTCAGAGAAGTTCAAGCTGCAGTAGCATATATTTTCTCAAAAAAACACTAACATAAAATGATTGCAAACCTATGAACGAAAAAAAAAATAGCAAAATCACCTTGGGTTATTTGAATCCTGTTGACCATCAGCATGCAAACCCCTTTGCTCTTTATGGTGAGGTGGTGTAACATCTGACGGCGTTTGTTTGCTTGTGTTGCTGATATTGGACAAACACGTGGAATAACTTGTAGGACTTGCAGTGTCACCACAATGTACAGCTGCAGATGGTGAACCACAAGGAAGTTGGCCAGGAGACCTGCTTCTTGGAGGCAGCTTCAAGAATTTTGTCGGGCTGTGCATGCCTTCCATAAGGGTTGGAGAGCAAGAACCATTGAGTATGTTGAGAAACTCTTCGTATAATGGTGTTTGAAGTTTTTTGAGCTCAATGACCTACGACAACATCAATAAGCTATTTTATTATTTAGGCGAGCACGAAGTTCATCACCAAACTAGCTTACTATACTTCTGCAATCGCATGTTTATGATAGATTGAGAAAGCAATACCTTTTCATCCAAGAAGGTTTTAATCTTAGATTGTGTAAGATCATCATCTTCCTCAGACAATGATGGACAATAAGGAGGAGATGTGCCATCCATGTCTCCCTTAATTTGTTCAAGTTCATGACTTTGACTAATATTGCAACTCCAAACCTCAGAGGGCTCAGACATAGGGTTAAAGCTCTGTCACAAAACAGGTAGATTAATCACTTGATTGAAGTCGCGTCTTGGCCTGAAAAATATATCTGCACAAAAAAATGCAATTGTTTGCTACCTCTGTCAAATTAGCACCAGCTACCAAGGCAGGTTCAAGCTTCAGCAAGAAATTTTCCTCGTCATCTATGAGGCACATCTCATCATCACAAAATCTAGTTTCCCCTGTACGCTCACTTGCATCATAATCGTAAACAGAGGAGCAACTTTGCCTAGCACACAGCATAATAGACATCGACGAATTTTTATATTCATATGACTGAAAATGTGCATATTGAAATGACTATAAACAGATGTGTATCACTCTTTAGGTGATACTAATGTATAGAACTAAAATGTACTAGATGTCAACACTTACAAGGCTTCCAGATTTTTCTGAGAAGTCAACACGGTTTCAGGAAGATCCTACACAAAGCCACAACATTCTTTAATAAAATAATGATCAAAGAAAGATGGAAACACATGCTATGAGAAGGCTTACCATGGATGGACCATCAGATTCTAGCACAGCTGTACTTTTCTGTCCAGTTACAAAAGGGTGCTGCAATCATTTGTGGAAGAAAAATGAGCAAGTGAATATCAGATAAGATAAAGATCTTTTGAAGCTCACAAACAAACCAGGGTGAGCTATGACATGATCCATAGAAATTTGAAACTGTGAATGCTTAAGAATAACCTGTAGTAACTCAGAGGAAATCGGCCTCAAGTTTGGCTCCCTGTACCAACATCACAGATTACAAACAAAACTTATTACAAAATAGTTTGGAAAGCTTCTAGGAGCCAACACAAGGTCAATTATAACAACAAATGATTTCTAAATATTAGTCTATTATGCAAATAAATCTAATCTTGGTTTGAGTCTGTCCAATACTTTCCTCATATTAGTGGCTCAAGAAAAACTTTTATCATTCCCGAGTAAAGATTATATATGGAAGTATGTTTAAAACACTTGACTGCATCTTAACAAGTAGAAGTCTCTATCAAAAAGGAAAAAAACAAGTAGAAGTCATCAGGGCAGGTTAAGAAACACTGAAGTAAAAATTGAAGAGTTGAAGGGGCATCCATATTATATTTAGAATAGTTCCATTAAAATTGCATCTTGTTGTAAATCCGCAAAATTGGAAAAATAAACATACTTTTGAAGACATATCAACAAAAAATCCTTTGCTTCTGCAGAAAGATGTTCAGGGATAGGTGGATGAGATTTTGTTGTCCCTATATGAAAAAGAGCAGCAACCTGAAAGGAAGTATCAACAAGTGCAAATTTATGTAGAGGCTTTCAGTAAGAAAAACAACAATTGAGTTGACAAAAATGCCACCTCATCAGAAATGCTCAAGCAATAAGCACAATACAAAAAAAAAAACAAAAAGAAACAGCATACCTCTTGGTATTGCTCACTCCAAGGAGGCTTCCCAGTGGCCATCTCAATAATTGTGCAACCAACACTCCATATATCAGCAGAACTATGATACACTTACCATATGTTAGCTAAATGTGGACTACTATGAATATTAAATATTGCCATGCATATATGTGTATACATGATATATATATAATGGTTGATGCATGAACACATCAGATCCAGGATACAATAAGCTAATGAAGTATGCACTGAATAAAGCTTGGCCATTCCCATTATTTCGTCAGTATTATTTAATGCATATGCAGATCACTGCACCCTTTTCAACCACTTTGAAAATGTTTTCAAACACTACCCTAGTTGGGCATGAAAGAATACATACTTGAAATTGTGAGCTCTAAATCCATCTTATAACTTGACACTTATATTTAAAAAAAAAAAAAGCCAAACACACACAAGAAACTATATGGTCTCAACTTATCACCTCAGTTTGGACATTCAGATATAGAGGTTGGATAATCAAGCTTAATGGAAACAATTCATCAAAACCATTGCATATATACTGACAGCCATCAACTATGAAGCAAGTTCAGGAGTTAACACCATTTGGGGAATAAAGGCATTACTCACAAGCTATGTCCAGTTTGAAGAATAACTTCGGGAGCCATCCAATAAGGAGTTCCCTTCAAAGACTTTGCACCCGAGATTGTAGCCTATGCATACAATAAGTCCAGAGGCAAGGAATTAAAAAATATATAATTGCAACAAATACAAATGAAATTGCATGAAGAAATATAGACGGGTACATACTAGCGCAACAACTTTCTTAGATGCACCAAAATCTGCCAGTTTAATACACCCTGTGTTATCAACGAGAATGTTTGCTCCCTGTTCATAGACAAATTGTATTCTGGCTTTCAGAACATAGCTGTCAAATAAAGTAGGATATAGCACCATCCAAACCTACTAACTATAAAAGGGTATAAAGATGCACCTTAATGTCTCTGTGCATAATATCACTCTTATGGAGATATTCCAAGCCTAATAGTAATTGTTTCGTGTAAGATTTTATAACCTGCACAAATTGGTTTGTATAAGATGCACATGGGTAAGCATTAAGATAGGTTAAAGTCAATGCCTCTAGCACTTCAAAAACTTACAGACTCGGGAAAAGGTCCAAATTCTCCCAGAAGTGATGAAATTGATCCACCAGGTACAAATTCCAATAGTATATTTAAGGAATCCTCCTCCCTCACTGTCCCCAAATAACGCTGAAGTAATATTGCAAATCTTGTTTTTAGAGCTGATCCAATGAATCAACAAGCAAGGAAATCAAATTGAAGCAAAAGACTTACAACTATATTAGGATGGGAAAGATTCTTAAGAAGGTTGACTTCCTCCTCCAGCTCCTTAATATGGGCCTGATTTTAGCAATAAATGCAATAGAGTGCAATGCCACCCATTATAATAACAGCGTTCAATGAATTAACAAGAGTAGGATCAGTAGAGGGTAGGAACACACTACCATTGCA
The DNA here is from genome assembly GCA_963924305.1 of Polygonum maritimum. Classification (NCBI taxonomy): domain Eukaryota; kingdom Viridiplantae; phylum Streptophyta; class Magnoliopsida; order Caryophyllales; family Polygonaceae; genus Polygonum; species Polygonum maritimum. The sequence continues at coordinate 38,634,998 of OZ002728.1, forward strand.
AGAACATTTGTGAGCACTTAACAGCTAAACAATAAATTGCTCAATTTAAAGCAATACCAACGAATTGAACAACGAATTGCTCAATTTAAAGCAATAGCAACAAAAGTGTGAAGACTTCTAGATACTATCCAGTTCCCAAACACTTCAGTTTTGTGAAAGACATATTAAAAGATGCAATCGCACCTGTGCTTTCTCCCTTGAAGCATGGTTGGAAGCAATTGAGACCTGAACACAGAAAGATCAAAACAAACTATAAAAGCTCAAGAATCCAGAACTCAAAATCCGTAACGATAGCAAGAGGGAAACAGAAGATTAGGTTTTTGCAAATGTAAAGAGACTGATCTACCTCTTTAACGGCAAGAAGCTCCCCGGAGTCGAGATTCATCCCCATGTAGACCCGGCCGAAAGCGCCACAACCGATCAAATCTCCCTTTCTCCATCTGATCGGCGGCGGGGAGATGTTAGTGGACGCCGCTGATGGGGACGACGAGGATTTCGGGGCTTTGGAGAACATACGGGACCTCCGAATGCGATCTAGGGTTCCGGCGCCGTTTTCGTCGCCGGCCGATGGAGGAAAAGCGAAGGATCGCCGGACTGAATCGATTATCTCCTGCATCGCTCTCCGCCAGATTAGGGATAACAAACAGTGTGCGGAGAGTGAGAGAGCAAAGACGGTGAGTGGTGTGGATGCGCGTTTGAAGGGGCGGAGGGAGGGAAAAAGGTCCTCTCTTTTTTTTTGAAAAAAATATTTGTTTTTTTTCAGTGAATCAAGTGAAAACTTCCTTTAATTTGTAAATGACGAAAATGGGTATATGGGCTATGGGCAACCAAAAATGAAGCAAATAGGCTATAAGGAAAAAAAATGAGCCCCCATAGGCTTTTTTTCAATTTTGTCCCTACCTTTTTTTAAATTTACAAGATGACGTCATCAATGGCATATGATGACGTCAGCACCACTCACCACTATCGGCGTTGACCGGCATTGACCGGCGTTGACCGGCTTGTCATTAGTGATGGCAAGTAACTTGTCATCAGATGACGCGTTACTTGTCATCAGTCCACGTACAAAAAACTTATCATTTCGTTCACGTACTCAACTTGTCATCAGATGACAAGTTGAGGTAAAACCCATCATTCACGCAAAAAATTTGTCATCGGTGATGACCAGTTACGAAATTGACCTATGTGGGATTTGAACCCACATTATTATGCATCAAGCACATTGCTCTACCATTTGAGCTAATAGGCCATAATTATAAGTAATATATACAAATCTAACATACCAAAAACCATAAAATCATCCCAAAAACATTATAACGGACCTGTCATCCAAAAAACAACTTGTCATCACCAAAACACATTAAAAACAGGCTTGTCATCGCCAGAACCCATGGAAACGGACTTGTCATCACCCAGATCCATAAAAAATAACTTGTCATCACCCAGAACCTTAAAACGCACTTGTCATCAATCAGATCCGTAGAACAAACTTAAATTGCTCAAAACTCATAAAAAATCACTTGTCATCACCCTAAATCATAAAATCGTCCCCAAAACCCTAAAATGGACTTGTCATAAAAAAAACCCACAAACTCAAAACTCCTATACCCACAACAAAACTTGTCATCACTTAAATCCGAAACACAAACTTGTCATCCAAAAAATCCAAAAACATACCCAAACCCATAAAATCATCCAAAAAACATTAAAACAACCCTGTCATCACCTCCAGAACCGTAAAACAACTTGTCATCACCAAAACACATTAAAAACGGACTTGTCATCGCCAAAACCCATAAAAACGAACTTGTCATCACCCAGAACCATATAAAACAACTTGTCATCACCCAGAACCTTAAAACGCACTTGTCATCAGTCAGATCCGTAGAACAAACTTAAATTGCTCAAAACTCATAAAAAACACTTGTCATGACCCCAAAAACCCTAAAATCAACTTGTCATCCAAAAAACCCACAAACTCAAAAACCCTAAACCCACAAAAAAACTTGTCATCACTTAAATCCGAAAAACAAACTTGTCATCCAAAAACTCAAAATCCAAAAACCCAAAAACCCAACCGGTTGGATCCGGCTCGTACGAGCCCAGATCCGGCTAGATCCGGCTCGTACAAGCCCGGATCCGGCTAGATCCGGCTCGTATGAGCCCGGATCGGGCTAGATCCGGCTCGTACGAGCCCGGATCCGGATAGATCCGGCTAGATCCAGCTCGTACGAGCCCGGATCCAGATAGATCCGGCTCGTACGAGCCCGGATCTGGGTTGAGAGGGAGGAGAGGGAGAGAAGGAGAGGGCGACGAACCTGAAATTGACGGCGGGCGGTGACGGCGGTGGCGGAGACGGCGGGCGGAGACGGCGTTGGCGGCGGGCGGAGACGGCGTTGGCGGCGGGCGGAGACGGCGTTGGCGGCGGGTGGTGGCGGTGGTCGGAGAAATTGGAAGAGGAAGAAGAAAGGAAATGGAGAGGAGAGGGAGGGAGAGATGGAGAGGGAGAAGGAGAGAGGGGAGAGAGGAGAGAGAGGAGAGAGGAAGGAAAGAGAAAAAATGAGGGGAAGGAGAGAGAAAAGGGAGAGAGGTAGGGTTTTTATATTGGGAGAATAGTCTAGTCAATTCATTAATTTTTTGGTAGTCTAGTTTGCTCAATATCACCCCCAAACCACCCTCTCCACCCCAATCCCTCTTTGTAAATTAGAAAAAAATACTTTATAGAATTGAATCAAATGAGAACTTCCCTTCATTTGTAAATTATAAACCGTGAATATACAACGAAGATATGTGAACATGAAGTAAAATATGTGAACACAAAACAGAATTACGTGAACTCTAAAAAGATGCTTGTGATTTTGTGTTATTATGTTATTATGTGTACTAATCTGCTCCATAAACGCATGATATTGGGAAATTGTGTTATTACATGTATTAATAAAATTCATAATAAAAAATTGATGTTGTTCACATATTTTTTTCCTGATGTTCACATATTTATGTATTTTGTTCACGTTTTCAGTTTACAAGATAAGATAAGAAAAGTTTAATTTCATCGGAACTAATCTCAAAGAAATATTTGTTTTTGTAATATCCGTGATTTGAATAAAAAATTAAATTTAATATTTTTGACCATAAATGATATATTGACCTCATATATAAATAAAAATATTTACTTAAAATCCTAATAATGTATTTTTTTATTAAAATTTATATATTTACCTATTTAGTTGGAAAAAATCTCTACATTAACCTATTTAGTAGGAAAAAAATTTTCATGTCGACAAATATGTATGATATGGATACATTGATATAATGAGACTTAATAAAACATTAAATAATATGTGAAGTAGAGGGACGATACATGTCAAAATTTTAGGTAGCTAAATACGAGAACAACACATACACTTAGTAGTCCAACTGGATTGCTCAACAAGTGCGGCTCACAGATTACTTAAGAGAGGAACAATCAGGCCACATACAAACACACCAAAGCCAAGACTTAAAGAATCAAACAAGTTAACAAGGTTAGCATGGATCATCAACCTATTACAACGGGAAACACCAACAAGGCAACAACTAAGAGGCAGTACTATGTTTGACTTAGTTCAAATTGATGAAAATGGTTCCAGTTAAGCAAGAAACCATAAAGAGTCTACCTAGCACAGCATGAGAGGGAGCCATATAAAATGCAAATTCAAGTAAATTCATACTAAAAGTCATGTTCGTTGATGTAGTGGCAAGACAAGATTTGATGCAAGTAGAGAATGCACTTTTGATGGAAAATTTGGCATTTTCCCATTTAGCCACAAACAACCAGCTAAGAGAAATTCTAAGGATAGGGAAAAGGGGACAATAGTCACCAAACTCATAGAGTCAGTCAACAAGAAAGTGATAAGAAGTATGCTAATTGTTTAGATTGTTCCAACAATCAATGAAAAGTGCCCACAAACAGAGCAATCTCACAAGGCCATATACATCAGGATAATGCAAAGGCACACATCACTCAAGAGGATGCAGAATGGCAAAAGGTATATAGACAAGATGGATTCACATTCATCTTAATTCAACAACCTCCTAACAGTCTTGATTTGAAAATGCTAGACTTAGGTTTTTTTGGGAGCATTTAGTCTTTGATGCACAAAAAAATTGCCTAAGAATGTAGATAACATGTTAAATGTTATACATGGAGCCATTTTTAGCTACAACCAAAGACTCTAGCTAATGTGTGGATGTCAATTTAGTATGTAACTAATGAGATTCTAAAAGTAAAGAGTGACAATGACTATGATTTGCCTCATTTCAGCAAGAAAATAATGAAAGCACAAGAAACTCTACCACTACAAGTAAAGCCCCTACATGGGCAGTACATGAAGCATGGGGTGTGGTCAAGGCAACATAAACAAAGCAAGCAAGTCAAGGCAAAAATGAAGCTGCTCAAGAAACTCAAGGAAGTCATGGACACCCTTTCTAGGTGCATGATCGCCGATGAAACAACGATTTCTATCCTTGTCGAGTTGCTGCCAGAGTTGCTCCATCGGTTGCGCTAGGAGAGCTCCACCCTAGACGACTTGAAGGCTTAGCACACCGCCGCGACTGCGGGTACATTAGCCACCACTACAAGGTGCATGACATCATAATCTATTATGGTCATCGTTTGGTTGTGGAATCTACTTCCCCGATTAAGGCGGAAATTACAAAGTTTCATTCGGCTCCTAGTACGGGCCACCCTAAGGTCGATAGGACTTTTCATCGCATTGGCGACGTTTTCTTTTGGAAAGGCATGTAAGATGATGTGAAGCGATTTGTTGATTCGTGTCTCATATGTCAGTCCACCAAGTACAAAACAAGCAAGCCTGCAGACCTAGTTCAATCCTTGTTCGTTCCTCGGCAGGTTTGGGATGAAGTCTCCATGAATCTTATCACTGGCCTACCACCATCTCGTCACCATACCACGATTTTGGTGGTCGTTGACCGACTCTCTAAGTATGGACATTTTGGCGCCCTCGGATCTTCATTTGATGCGCCTAAAGTAGCCGATGTGTTTATTGATATTGTAGTGAAGTTACACGGCATTCTGGCCTCCATTCTGTCCGATTGAGAACCTATACTTCACAGTGCCTTTTGGACGGAATTGCGTCGTCTCGACGGTACTAAGCTCCATCATAGTACCGCATATCATCCCAAATAGACGGGCAGACAAAGGTCAAGAATAGAGGCTTGGAACTGTACCTGCACGTTTCTACCATGGTCAATCCCGATGTTGATTTGAATTTCTACCATGTGATGAGCTTGCATTAAATTTTATTCCACGAGGGCTTGAGCATGTCGCCATTCAGGGCCTTGTATGGTCGGGATGCGCTACCCATTGCTCGCGTCACCCTCCCTACGGACCACCCTCCACTATAGTGGAGGCCATCGGCGATCGAGAGTAGTTTCTTGAGTTGATTCGGTCTAACTTGCATAAAATGCAATAGTGGATGACATTTCAAGCCAATAAGCATCGACGAGACGTTGAGTTTCATGTCGGTGATCTGGTACTCTTGAAACATCAACCTTATAGACAACATTCTGTGGCCTGACCTCTATCTATTGAGCTTGCTCATTGCTTTTATGGGTCGTTTAAGATCACTGAGCGCATTTGGGCTCGTTGCCTATGGACTGGAATTGCTGGCCACCGCTCCCATACATAATGTGTTCCATGTCTCCTCAAGCCATTTCTCATCGATAGCTCGAGTATCACCCTGGCTTCCTTACCTGTTGACTTCTTGTACGACATGCCGATTTCACGACTGGTGCAGGCCACTGCCGCACATGAAGTGCTGATTGATGGACGGTAGCGTTACAAATGGTTGGTCGAATGGGATGACAGTGAGCCTGCTTCATCGACGTAGGATTTAGTGGACTTGCAACAGCCTTTCCCTGATTTACACCTTGAGGACAAGTCGACTCTCATTGGGGGAGAGAATGCTACGAAACAACCGAGCAGCATGACTAACAATACGAGACCCACGAGGGAGCGTCATTGTCCGAGAAGATATGAAGAATAAAATTTGTTTATTTAATTAATTCTCTTATATTTATAATTTTATAAACTAGAGTTTATCTCTCTTCTCGGATTTTCTTTATAGTTCTTTCCCGAGACACCTTTTTTCAATCGTAGGGCTTAACTTTAATACTCCTTGCTTGCCTTAGTCATTAATTAATCAAGAAATTACTTTGTCCTAATTCTCCTTTGTCTCCTCTACTTCCCTTAACTTGAGTTTGATCCACGTTGGACTTGACTCGTCGCCTTGACCTCCAAGGCTCAATACGACTCAAAATTGGGCTTGTATCAAACCAAACCATCACAACGAGGTTTAAATTTTGCAAAACTCCAAATCATTGAACCGGCAAATTGCCTGATTTCAACTTGAGTTTACTAAACCGACCATTAAACTTGTTCTTCTTACGAGCGAAAAAATATTTTCATCTAAAAGCTATTTTTATCGGCCTAAAACATAAGCAGCCACTTAAATTTGTACACATTGGTCACTTTAGCACTTGAACTCATCGGGTATTCATTTAGACACTTGAACTCAATATTTTATGACCTATTGGACACCTGAACGCTGACTTGGCAAACAAAATTGTGATAAAAATGCCACATGAAGTCAATTTGGTTGCCACCTCATTATTTGAATAAAAAAATTAATAACAAAAATAAAAATAAAAACAAAAACATAATCCCAAACCCTTCCCTTTGTCCCCAAATCTCGTGAACCTCTTGTCGGCCTTAGCCTCACACCCTTCCCCGTCGGCAGAGACCACTAGGCCTCCGCCACCGGCAACCTCCGTCTCAAGTCCCACGAACTCAGCCCCACCTTCCCGTCGGAACGCTCAGTTGCCGTGAAAAACCAATCCCGCCGACGATGCCGATACCGCTGGATTCTCCCCGGAAAATGAGCCGATCTTGACGCTCCTTTCCAAATCCAAAATCGAAACCGAGGAAACCCCTAATTGTAAGCCTAACCCGTCTCAGACCTTCACCACGCTCCCGCCGCCCACCAGATCGGCCAAGGAGAAGGCGGCGCTCCCCCCGAGGCTCCTCTTCCTACGCATCTTGAATCTCCCGTAGAATCCGGCAAGGTCCTCGCACGAGATCGACGCCGGAAGATCATCCCCCATTTCCTACACTCAGGATGACGGGACTCGGGGATGTGCCAGTCGAGGGTGACGACGGAGGAGTCATTGGTGGGTGGGAGCGGGCAACGGACCATCCAGCGGTGGTTGTCCTAGTCGAGGGAGGAGTGGGAACGGTGGAAGGCGAGCCTGCGGCCGGCGTGGTGGTGGACGCAGTCGACGTCGTCGCGGGTGAGGTTGAAGAGGAAGAGGAGGATAAGAGGGAGATCAATGAAGGATTTGGGGATGAATGGTTTGGATTTTGTTTTTATTTTTATTTTTGTTATTACTTTTTTTATTCAAATAATGAGATGGCAGTCAAATGTACTTCACGTGGTATTTTTATCACAATTGCTTTTGCCAAGTCAGCGTTCAGGTATCCAATAGGTCACAAAATGTTAAGTTCAAGTGTCTAAATGAATACCCGATGAATTCAAGTGCTAAAATGACCAATGTTTGTAAGTTTAGGTGGTTGTGTATGTTTTATGCCTATTTTTATCCCCTCTTAAGAATGGCACCATTCGTTTTGACAAAAAAAAAATGGTACCAGCCGTTCTACTTTTCATATATTTCACTACGCAAGTACACAACCCATGATTCCAATTGACATACCTACTGTAATCAATATATATATATTATAAAAACCCACCGTTTTCGAGCCACCACGTTGATTCTGGCCCCACTTGATTTTAATTTTTTTTTCCAACTTAAATAGATAATAACAACTTTATATCTTTTACTTTCCTTAATTATCTAATTTTCAATTTTATCTTTAAAACTATACAATAGATAGATATGTTAGTATCTTTTAATTTAGACCTACTAGATTAGCGATTTGTACGATCTCTTTACCTGTATATATACCGTACATTGTTTTAATTTAATAGAAGTCAGAGCTTTTAGCCCTAAAATACCTTTATGGTATCGGAGCCTCAAGCTAATAGCTTGCCTCTTTTTTTTTGTAGTCTTCGAGAGCTCTTAAAGGCTTAAAGCATATATCATTTCATAATTGAAACCCAATTAATAGCCTAACATGTTGATTTTTCTGCTTAAATAGATATTGAATAAAAAAATTAGAAGTCATATAACTAACATTTATTTATTTAATTTTGGAATACATAAGATTTAAACATTTATATAAAAAAAATTATTCACACCCCACCTTATATTTTTTATAAATTGTTTTTAAAAGTTTCTCTTAATTTCCTAATCATCATAACTATATACTAATGCGGAGGTTAAAAATAATAATTGTCACGACACGTTTCAACTCCACATTGGATCGCATCACTCATCTTTAATAAAATAATTTAATTGGTTGAAATTTCATTGGTGACCCCATATTTGAAATTAATTTGATTTGTCGATAGTTAATTGACTCATTTTTTAATAGTTAGATTTTTATTGTAGATTCTCTATATAAATATATTACATATATACATTTGATTTTTTTCCCAAAATAACTATAAAATAAAAAAATATTAGTTGTAATTTTTTATTTTAATTATAAACTAAAGATACTTATTAATAAAAACAAGTATTCAATCCTTATATGACAAAAAAACTACAAATCTTTGTATGATTAAAAGAATGTAGTATAACATAAATAATATATCATTCAAATAAATCCAAAAAGAAACAACATATATAGAATAATACAAGATTTTATATCAAACTATTATTTTGAATAACTTTATATAAAATTTAAGCAAAAATAATAATTGTCACGACACGTTTCAACTCCACATTGGATCGCATCACTCATCTTTAATAAAATAATTTAATTGGTTGAAATTTCATTGGTGACCCCATATTTGAAATTAATTTGATTTGTCGATAGTTAATTGACTCATTTTTTAATAGTTAGATTTTTATTGTAGATTCTCTATATAAATATATTACATATATACATTTGATTTTTTTTCCCAAAATAACTATAAAATAAAAAAATATTAATTGTAATTTTTTTATTTTAATTATAAACTAAAGATACTTATTAATAAAAACAAGTATTCAATCCTTATATGACAAAAAAAATACTACAAATCTTTGTATGATTAAAAGAATGTAGTATAACATAAATAATATATCATTCAAATAAATCCAAAAAGAAACAACATATATAGAATAATACAAGATTTTATATCAAACTATTTTTTTGAATAACTTTATATAAAATTTAAGCAATTTTTAGTTAAATCAAACCGTGCCTTCAAGACACGGAGACTGATACTAGATATTAACAACGCATATAATGATTATAAAAGCAATTTTTTTGAATAACTTTATTATATTATAAAAGCTTACCGTTTTCGAGTCACCGCGTTGATTCTGGCCCCACCGCATATAATGATTTTAATGTTTTCTTATTCAATTCAATATATAGATATTAACAACTTTATATCTAACATTTTCCTTAATTATCCAATCTTTTTTTTCTTTTTTTTTTCTTTCACTTATATAATATCTATCTTTAATCCATATTATTTATCTTTAAAATATTCTTCTATAAAAATAGACAAAGAACAGAAATCACAAACTTAATTACAAACCATGGTATTTTCAATCACGTACGTGTACAAACACCTCCACACCAATTTGATGGTTTAGGTATGATTTTGGTACTTAGTCAATATGCATCACCTCAAACCTGTCCCAATTACTTGGGTTAATGTATGATTTTAAAATATGCATCGTACAAGCAATTACTTAGGTTAAGGTATGATTTTAAAATATGCATCGTAAAGTCCGCCCCTTTATAGGTTGATTGTTTTCTATCTCGATAACAAACTTGATTTTTTTAGCCACAAAATATGGGCAAATATACATTTTTTTTCAATAATTTTCACTTATTTAGAAAATAATCTATTTTTCTATGATTAGGATTATATGAAATTTTATCATAAAACTAATTTTAACCCTATCACATGAACAAAAACCCATATTGAACCCGCCTTTTTTTTGAGCTCAATGTTGGACCCGCTTGATTTCGAGTCAAACTATTACGCTTAAACTAATATATTTCATCAGGGTACGAGTTAAACTAATTTTATCATATTGGGTATCTTTAGGCAAATAATATGGGCCGATTTTGAGTCACCACGTTGATTCTGGATCCGCTTGATTTTTTTTTCCAACTCATATAGATAATAACAACCCTATATCTTTTATTTTCCTTCATTATATAATTTTCAACTTTATCTTAAAAGCCATACTATCTATCTTTAATTTTATATTCCTTAAATAATTTTGTCTTCAATTTTCTTCTATAAACCATACCTAATTAATATGCATTCAAATATACCATTGATTGAATTTCTTCTATGTTATCAAGTATTCTTAGTATCACGTACAATACGTAAACAATGATAATTAATTTCTATTACTTGATGGTCCATTGCAAAATATATTTAATATTTTAATGTAAACAATACATTTTTATCTTAAAAGATGGTTTTTAAAATTAGATAAAAATATTATCTATTCACCTTGATCGTCCATATTGATCGTCCAATGTAGTTTTAAAGTTTTTTAACATAAAATATATTTTATATTGTCATCAACCATTAGATAAGAATTAACTTTTAAATTTTTGGTTTATTCACGCATATAGAGGTTAAAAATTATTCATTAAAATTATGGATAAAAAAAATACATATTTAATTTGGTTATATCAAGTTGGTGATTAGCAGATACAAGTAAATATAATTTGCAAAATAATTTATGTTATGGACTATAAAATATAAGTGCATGATTTGCATAACAATATATTCTTAGTTGCTTATATAACAATTAAAGACTTCTAATATTCGATGAAATTAAATCATGTCAATTTGTTTATTATACGATTTCACACTACGATTCTTCTTATGATATATTCAAATAATTACAAAACACGAGTCGTGCAGGGCACGACGGGTACAACTAGTACAGTATAAAGTGGAACCCAAGTCTTTGTTAAAAATTGCGCCACATCATCAATCTTGAATAAAATAATGATTTTATTTTTTGCATTGATTTTCAAAAAATAACTTATATATCTTCTTGATATCTTATCCAATTTCCTTATGTATACTTAATATCTTACTCAATTATATATCCTTATACGAATAAGGAAATTCAAGTGATTTTCTTTTATATTCTTTAAAAAAATTCTTATTAATTAGTATACATTTTTGTCATTATTGAATCTTGAAGAATAATGAAAAAAATTCACATGTGTCAATAGTATATTCATTAATAATATAAATTTGAAAATTTGAATAAAACTATTTTAGAATTAAAATTGTATGAATAAAAGTACATATATAGGTGTATTCGTATCAAAATTCGATCTCAAATCGGTTAATTCGATTTTATATTTACATTAACCGTACATGATACGGGGTTTGTACTAGTATTCAGTTAGATACTTTTGTTATTTGTTAGAATTGTTTCGGTCCAATTTGAATTCCGAAATCACTCATAAGTCATAAGCGGATCCACCAATTCAACTAACGTGGGCCAAGACTAAAGTTTACCCTAATGGAATGTCATCTGCACACTAATGGAATGATGTTATTTGCGTATTAGATTACATAAAAGAAGAGCAATTCAAATACAGCAGCCAGTAGAAGAAGAATTACGACTATTTTCTTGTACAAGGTGAAAATAGATATAAAAAAATGAAAAGAAGTTTCCAACCAGAACGTTGAAATTCGGAAGTCTCACTCACTCTCCAACCAAACCCTCAAATCTTCCGCGTTGACATTCTCATGGCCGTCACACTGGGCCGCTCCGCTCTTTGAGCCCACTCACCGTCCCTCGGCCACCGAAGACACCGCTATTCCTCCTACTCTTCATCGGCGACATCAACCTACTCGCCAACCTCGCCGGCGACAGCGACCTCCTCAGCTTAGCCGCCGTCGCCGTCGCCATCATCTTCAGCGGCGACGCCTTCCTCGGCGGCGATATCTTGGCCACCGCCACCGGACTCCTGATCCGCACCTGAAACTTCGAATTCGCCTCCCTCGGCGATTTGATGACGAACTTGTGCGGACTCTGGTGATCTCCCCCGCTCTTCCTCGCGATCACAGGCGATTTCGTCTTGCAGAGCCTCTGGCGTTGCGAGGTAGGCGACGAGTTGAAGAGCGGGTTCGGGAAGAGCACCGCCTTTTTGGCCCACGGCCTGTGCCTCGGCGACACTCTGTTTGCCGAATACCTAATCTGGTTCGAATCCGAGTTGATGCCGAAATGGCGAGTCTCAATCTCCTCCAATTCTGCCCTCTTTGGTGACGGGACCTTGAAATTGATCCGAGATCGGGCTCGTTGGACTGCCGGAGTGATGGATTCCGATCGGATTATCCGCAGCTTTTCCCGCTTTCGTCGAGATTCGATTCCGCCTGCAGCGTTGTCCGGATCGGAAGGCCTCTGTTTCCGACGGATGGTGACCGGAGTTTTGGGATCGTCGGAGGGGGATGTTGGCTGAACGGAGGAGGGTTTGGAGATGGTTTGAGCAATGTCGTTGGCGAATTTGCTGGCTTGTAGAATTTCTCCGACGGTTTCGTCCAGAAGCATCGCCGGCAACGACATCAGGCGCCAGTCTCCTGTTTGAGTGAATGAAATTACATGTCAGTTGTTGAGCAGATGAGTCAATTTATGAGATCTGAAGGTTATAGTTGAAGAGGGAAAGGAACCTGTGGTAGTGAATGGAAGCTTTCCGGTTGGTGATCTTTTGCCACCTTTAATCCTAGCAAACATTTAACCACGATGTTCAGTAAAATGAAAATGCTGCAACCAAAATGGAGAGGATTCATGGTAAGATCTCGGTCTTTAAAACTCAAGATTTTCAGATTATCTCCCTAATTGCAATTATCTTCCCTATTTCCATGTAAAGATCAAAACTTTCCTGCCGGAATGTGAGGAAAAGGTTCATTTGAGAAGAAATTTCCATAAATTGAGGAAGTTGGGGGATGAGATCTTGAAATTTTAAATCGGATATCTTGATTGTTTGTGACCAGGTAATCTGGGAAGATTTGTGATATAAAAATGGAAAGGAGGAAGAAGAACAACACCTGACAGATTCCTGTTTGCAACGAAGGCTGGCCTTCAAATAGCCTCTGGTGCTCCTGGGGCTGAGATTGACGCCGGCCACCACCTTGTTGCCACCGGTGACAGTGTATTGCAGCTCTTGCAGCCTAGCCATACACTGATCCACCTTCACCACACAAAACCCACAACAAAAATATTAAAGCCATTGAGTTGAGTATCAAGAAGAAACCTTCATACCCACCACAAACATTATTAGATGCTCCCAAATGGAAATTCTTTAACAAGTAATTGGAAAAAAAGATTGAATGGTCCACCCAATCTAAGAACCCACAAAGAGAGGAATTAAGGTTTTTAAAATGGGATTGCTACCTTCTTTACAGTTTCTCTGAGGAGGGTGGGATTGAGAGGAGCCACCATGAACTTCCTGGGCTGCTTTGGTGGGGTTCTGGCCACCATTTTTTACTTCTTCTTACTGGACGGACACACACACAGAAAAGTGGGTTCGGAGCGTTTAAGGCACTCAGAAGAGAAGAACAGGGTCAACAAACAGGAGGAGGCAGCTACAAAACACATCAACTTGAGATGGAAAGGGGAAGGTGCAACTGAGTTAGAGATAGCGTGCATCCAACGGTCGATTCTATCCCAGTTTTTAAATAAAAGTTAAAAGAAATGCTTTTAAACGGCTACTTTGAATAATTTCGGTGCCTGTGCGTTTTTTTATTCAAAGAAAAGGGAAAACGCACTTACGTCCCCATGAACCTCATCCGGCCGTTGATCGTGCCATCTGGCCACTAGCCATTTAATTACTTTTTTCCGTCCTCGGCGTCACTTCTGCATAAAATCCCGTCATACTCGTTTATTTATTTATTTTTTTTTATTTTTGGAAAAGGTAAGGATTAGTGTCGCTCAAGTATTACTTGGGTTTGCCTAGAGCATCCACAAGGGATGAGAACTAATTATTAACCAGCTCTAAAAGAAGTAGGGCAAACCGCCGTCATACTCGTTTATTAATAAACTTTCAAGCTTCGAAAAAAAAAAGCTTTCAAGCTCAAACTTATGGTATGCAATTTCCTTAAGAAATTACTTCGCGATTCAATGTAGATGTTAGAATCGTGAAAGCCCCTTATATACAAATTTTCGTAAAAATCTAAGAGAGTTAACTTGAATAATAACACAAAATGTATGCTTCAAGATTAAAATCACTTAGATTTTGAAGAAAAGTTCACTAAATTTGTGAATAAAAGTTCAATATAGAATACTGCCTTTGCCTTTGGGGTTTGAAGCCTTTCTCTCTCAAGGGCATCCAAACAACAACCTTCTTCTATAGTAGGGTGATGCTGGTTGGATGCTTAGGCTTCCACAATCGCCATGTAGGAGGACTCCTTATAAACCTACTATTCGTAATGATCACACTCATTAGTGTTGTCTCGACTTAGGGCCGACTGTTATGCGGTTCATATAATTCTCTATAACAGGGCCCCCAAATATTATTGGGGCCCATATATAAAAACCGTTTAATAAATACAGAGTATTTTAGAGGAAATACTAGCTAGCTCAGCGGAGAAAAGCTGAAATTAGATGTCCATTGAAGAAATGGACCCCGTTCAAAACACAAGCCCCCAATATACAACTTAATTTGTGCAATGTGATCTCTCTCCCTTCACTTTTCCTACGTATCTTCTTACTAGCATTTTTTAGATTCAATTTTTTTTCTATCTTTCTTTCGTGGTACCTTTCTTTATAGTTTACTACCATTTTTATTATTAATTTTCACAAAATAAGTTCCTTTTTAGGTTTTTTTATATTTAAACAATGTTTTTAATCATATATTATAATTGTTATTAGTGGCCTAATTTTAGTTATCGAACAAGGCCCCCCAAAATCGAGACGACATTGCCTCAACTCCTTACGAGGAGGAGGAGGAAGAATCAAAAACTTTGAGTATATTATCACCCTCATTGGATCTCTGAGAAATGATGGTCTCTTTCTTGCACTTTTAAGCACACCATTACGTGGCGTGTCCATATATGAACTCGCTTATGGCCTCAAAGTCCGTCCTATATCTTTTGTAGACTCTTACAAACAAGATTTTTGGCTGAGAGTCTTGGCTGCAAATTATGAGCCTTCTCTACATGTCAAAAACACGAATACAAACTCTTAGGTAAACATAGACCAATCAAAATTTATTATATCGCCATCCATATGTTGCAATAAAGGTGTACCATTTGTATGTACTTCAAAAGCTAAAAGGGATCAACATGCTTACAAGTTGGACCATATTCCGATTCCCTTTACTCAATTGGCAAAATTTAGAGAGCATAAAATCCCTCCCAAAACCGAATAACAAGGGATTATTTGAACAAACGTATAAGGACTTGCAATTTCCACTTGCATTTCAAGCATGTAATGACCATAAGATCACATATAAG
Organism: Polygonum maritimum; assembly: GCA_963924305.1. Taxonomy (NCBI): domain Eukaryota; kingdom Viridiplantae; phylum Streptophyta; class Magnoliopsida; order Caryophyllales; family Polygonaceae; genus Polygonum; species Polygonum maritimum. The sequence goes on from OZ002728.1 coordinate 38,650,618, forward strand.
GACCATAAGACATAGCATTCAATAGTGAGATCACTCATTTATGTTCCTTATTGTTTCTTTTAGGTGTTCTTCATTGTGCTCCGATAGTCCAGTGCATCTCTATTGTGATAGTCAAGTGGCCTTACATATCGCCACTAATCCAGTATTCCATGAGCACACCAAACACATCGATGTTGAGTTTCATTATGTTCATGATTTGCTCTCGCATACATCATTGTCACTTCTCACCTTTCTAGTGTTGTGAAAGTTGTTGATCTTTTCATATAAGGTGTTGGGTAAGAACCCTTTTTTTTTCTTGACAAATTGGACATTGTTCATCCGCATGCATGGTCCAACTTGAGGGAAAGTATTAAACCTATTCTATATTTTTGTTTAGCCACTAATGTTGTATAGAATTATATCATATACTTTAGATAAGAAAATGATCTCTAATAGGTAAAATCATAGAGATCTCACGTAGATCCTATATATATATACACTCTTTAAGGTTAATGAAAAATACAAACAATTTCCCCGAATCAAAATATCGGTCTAAACAATCTTTAGTCCTTGTAAGATTTTTCATTTTTTTGCACTGAAGACACAAAACATGATCCTAAGATTTTTGAATAAATCCCACCAAAGGCACAAGTGAGGTAGAGAATATGAAGCATTTTCTCTCATCAAGTAATGGTCGAAAGAGTTTTATAATGGCTATAGATTCTTTCTACAAAGATGTTATGTCTATTTTAATTGTTACAAAATTCTCGCAAGACTTCATAGTTCAAGTTAATGCTTAAAACTATTATTTTCCACTTGTACTTGTAGGGGCGAAATTAGAATAAACGTATTGAGAGGGCCAAATATTTTAAATTAAATGTAGTGAAATTACAAATCATAATAAGAACATAATGATTACTTTAGTTTTTTGACAAAAAAAAAAAGATTACTTTAGTTTTTAGATGAAAAATTACTTTAGTATATTATAGCGAATAATTTATTCTTTAACTCGATCAAAATCTATAAATAATTTTCTAAATATTTTGTTATATTGCAATTATTTTTGTAGTAACTAAGACTATAATTATCATCATTTTTATTCACGTAAAAGCCTAAAGTATATTATCATCGCTTAATCACCACTTATGTATAATACTTTCTATTTTGTTCAAGAGAACATATATTATTGAAAAAAGACCAACATGTTTCAGAACAATTAGGTTAAGAAATGTAGGTTTATAAAGATTACTTATATATAATAAAAACTCTAGTTCCATTATTATTAAATGTTTATTACTAAATATTCAAACTCAACCGAAACTCTCGATCTAATAAATAATGTGTATGATTCAATATATCTCAACAATAACATATTGTTTTGAAAATAATTACAATATGAAAGTATGTTAAATCTCGGTGGGCCATACATGACGTCGGGGGTTCACACGTCGGTTCCACCCTAAAACCAATTGGCAATAGGGGGAGTAGCCCATGTACTTATATGGTGGGTGGTTTCACATTTGATTTCCAATGTGGGAAGCACATTCCTACTTCCACAAAGTATAATGTTTAGGAAAAGAAAAATATTTAGAATAAGTCAATAACTTCTAAAAGTGGTTTGTAAAAGTCTAACCTTCAAGTATTCATAACTTTTTACTCAGATGTCGGATTAAAACGTATAATAAAGGTCTAAAAAAGAGGAACATATATACTTAAACACATTTTGGATTGGGGGCCATGACCCCCATTGGCCCAATATAGTTCCGCCTGTGTGTACTTGCACCTTTTATTTTTAACAAAATGTTACGGACTTACTACACTTGCTCTACAAAAGAATTTTTAAATAATTTTTGTCACTGCGTAAAAACTAATTACTTGTTATAATTTTTGAGGTAAAAACAATATGCTTTAAAAAAAACTTTTGAAGGCAAAGTGTAATAAGCCCTAAACAATCATCATGCAATTTTTCTATAATCATTTTTAATGCTCACTCAAAATTTAGACTACATTTTCACCAATATAAATTTTTTGCCGTAGTCATTGTTCTGTAATCTATATTCTATATAGCTCATTTAGAACCTAAGAGCACCCCCAACATCTTATTTAAAATTTTCTCTATAATAGGAAAGCAAAAGCCAAATTCTCAAAAAAAAAAAAAAAAAAAAACTACTTCAACTCCAACAACTTTCCTATTATGCTAAATTATTTTGCTAAATTTAGCATGTATACTACAAACATTTTATATATTACGAAGAACTCAACATTTATTACTTTTATTTCTCTTATTGAACTAATAAAAAAATACAATATTAAAATAAAGAATATTTATCCTTTTATAATAAAGAAATAAATCATCTAAACAATATAATCTCACTAATAAATAAAACATACATATCTTACAACTATACCCAAATAATCTTACTAATAAATAAATCTTACTAATTTAATTTTTATAATGCTTTAAAAATGTTTAACTTATTAATAAAAATGATTACGACTAATATCTTTTGTCATTAAGTATATTAATTATACTTGTATAATACATAAAGTTATATATATTAGTTTTTTTTACGGAAATTTCGCCTGGTGCCCTCCAGGTTAAGCCAATTTTGTGAGGTACCCTAAACCTTTTTAAAATTCGCGTGGTGACCCTGAACTATTGAAAAGTTTTGTTTCGTACCCAACCGTTAGCTTAATTATACCAAATTTGAGCTAAAAGTAAAAGATATATATACATTTTCTTTTCTTTTTCTGATATAGATAATTTCAAACAGCCCCAACGAGGAAGACCGACGGAGAACCACTTTCTTCTTGATCGTTGGTTCCACTCAAACATCCCCCATGAATGAATCTTTCTCTTCCTCGATCTCTTCTCATCTCTTTTCTATGGAGACCGACAGAGAACAACTTCGCAAAAGACCATGAGGAAGGAATCTTACAACGGAGGCGGTGAAGAGAACGACGGCGAATTCAGATGACCCCGATGGCATTCGCAAACCTGTTGAGGGATGAAGGGTGAAAGTGGCCTTCTTCAATGGCTACTAAGGTTTGAATTGTATATTTTCAATCCTCAATTCCAACAATTTTAGGTTTTCAATTTCTAGGGTATAATATCACAATTGGAAAGATCTGTCAATTTAGGGGTTCGAAATTGCTTATGAATATGAAACTGATATTGGTATTTTGAATGATAGATCAGTTAGTTAGGGATTTTTGGTTGATTGTCGATTGAAAATGGTATAAACTACAAATCAATCCAATATTTCAAAATGTAGAGGTGGAAACTATCAAACAGTGTAAGGCAAATCAGTACCACGAGAACAAATTCACAGTAAGCTTTATGTCCTCCAAAATCAACCATTTAGCCGAAATAGTTCAAATATGGGATCTTAGGCACAAAAATATTATATAATGCTCTAGATTGCAAGGGGACTTTATATAACAGTCTTCATCCCCGCATTAGTTCACTTACTCCACTGTTATCATTCTTCACAGTACACTACTTTAGGCTCTACATATCATACATATAGAATTCAAGGTTCTTATTGGTGAGATCACCATCATTGGTTAGATCACCATCATAGACACACTTTCTCCTTATTGGTCAGATCACCATCATAGGCACCTATTCATTGTTTGAAATTCAACATTTAAAAGATAATTTTACAAACAAAATCTTCATTAAAGGTTCTTATTTTCATCTTTGTGGTGTTCATGATCGGCTCTTGGTCAGGATATAAACAACTGATGTTTTGATAATTGCAAGTGGTGCAGTTGTTGCTTGTTACTTTTAGCCTATTAGCTTAACGGGAAAGCAATGTGTCATACACATCGATGTGGGTTCGAATCCCATATAGGCTACAAAATCTATGTGTTTGCTTAGTGTTTGGCTTTTTACTTGATTAGAAGGTTGAGTCTTTGAATGAAGAAGAAGCTGAAATCTGCATAAAACTTGCATTGCTTTGCTCTTTAGCCTCTTTTCCTTGTGAAGCTAGCTACCTTGTCTGTTTATTTTGTGTTGTAATTCATAGAACAAGGTATTTAGATGTAATCCATCTTCTTATATAGGGATAGTTAAATAGCTGACAGATAAATTCAAAACATCCCATTAAAGCTGACAAGAGAGATTCAGACCATTACACAAGTCGTGTGGGGTTAGACTTCATTGCTTGCATTATCCATTGTGCACAGTTGTTCATAGTGGTTTCATGATCATGATAAAGGAGATTTTTTCATGTACTCCAAGTGTAATAGATAAAACAGGAGAGTGTTGCATCTAAATTCAAAGATAAGGTTGTGTTTCATGATATCTAGCTATAGGCCACTGAAGCCAATCATGAAAATTATAGAACTGCCAGGAGTAAGGAGAACACTGTTTGGCTAAGAATCTTGAGCCAAAGAAGTTGCATGACGAGAGTATGCTCTGAGGGACTTTTAAGGGCAGTAAGGTAAAGGCATAGAGGAGTAAAGAGTAGAAGACTAGGAAAGCCAAAAAAATCTCTAGCAAATAGTTGTCCTGATGTATCACTTTCATGGGCAAATATTGGTTACATGATCCTTCAAATTCTAACCATCATAGTTGAGTTACTTTCATAGAGATTTTGTAGCCTATGTGGGATTCGAACCCACATTGATGTGTAAAACACATTGCTTTCCCATTAAGCTAACAGGCTAAAATAAAACAAGCAGCAACTGTCTCCATGTTAATCAAGGGATGACATATATTAAGGGATTTTGATGACATGACAAATACAAAAAAAAATCTGAGAATTTCAGCATTATCTTGAGTGTTGCAGAGCTGTAAAACATAACAAGTTCACAAAGCACAACTTCATGGACAATTAGATACTCCAACTAGAAGTGATAACCTGAACAAGCAACAACTTCATGGACAAAAAAGAGCACCGGTTCACGAAGCACAACATCAATTGTTAATAACGTGAACAATTAGAAAATCAATAGCCTAATCATGATCAACTTCTAGTACTGAAACAGAATATATGGTAATCAAAGAGCAAATTGAACCCTAATTTTTGAGAATTACATACTCCACGATTGAACCCTAATTTTTTAGAACCCAAAATTTCCTAAATTGAGTATAAAATCGTTAAATTCTTACCTCAATGAGCGTTCTTTGAAGGCCATTATCATCATCTTCATGAAACATTACCATCGAAGAGCGAATTGGACCCTCGAGCGAGTCGTCGCCGTCTTCCAAATACATCCAACAAGCTGCCCAGCCCACCTCGTCTAGTCGTCCAACAAGGAAGATACATAAAAGAGGAGAGAAGGTCAGATCCGTTCCGCCTTCATCCTCGTCCGTTGTCGTCCTCGTCCGCCGTCGTCCTTGTCCACCGTCGGCGACCTTCAAATACAGGAATGGGGGTTTGCAGAATACGGGGAAGGAGTTCACGTTTCTATTTTTTCCTGAGCGAGTAAATGTCTATTTGAGGTTTAATTAACGGTTGGGCATGTGGCGAAATTTTGTATAACTTCAGGGTTATTCCGCGAAAATTTTAAAGTATTAGGGTACCGGGCGAAATTGACTTAATCTTAAGGGTACCACACGAAATTTCCGTTTTCTTTAACCAAAACATATATAAAATGGGTGTATGACAACAAAAAGATAAATACTTTTTTTCAAAAGATTAAAATGCCTTATTGTTAAAATAATCCCAAAGCAATTTTTTAAATACCAAAAGTGCAAAAACTTAGCTAACCGTTTGATTGGATCGGAGGGATGATAACATGCCATGTACCTGCAACTTCCTTTTATTATACAACATTCGAGTTGAACTTCTTTTCTTTGTCGAGCGTGCCACTTTAAGAACCTGATTAAAGTGGTCTCCTATTTGAAGCCCTACATATGGGTTTTTATTTCTTTTACACTGTACGGAAGAATTTAATTATTATTTTATGTTTCAAAACCCCCGTTGTGGGTGGCCATTCGCAATAGTAAACCCGAAAACGGATTCTTAACCTCCTCACTCCTCCACCTCATTTAAAAACTAAATTCTACATTACCCCCACAACCCATACCTCCACTTTATTCTTTAAAACCCACAATCTTTATATTATTATTATCTTTATTTTATGTAATCACACTATTTGATTTATTTTCTTATTAAATAATACCATGTAATATTTAATTTAATTTTTTTGAGTAATTTCTATCAATTCTATAGTTTGAGTAATATTAAAGTTATTGTATTTTGTTACCCAAAGATACGAAGATTCATTTAAAGTAATGTTCAACTAGCTATTTATTATATATCAATTTTTTAATTAAAACATATGCATATACGTAAACAAAAAGAAAACAAGATTATTAAAAAATAATATATTGACATGAAGTTATCATTTTAATATTGAAATAGACTTTCAAACTAAAGTTTTTATACCCCTAAATAGTACACAAAAATGTTTATAGCAAAAAAATAAAAGGTGAGTGTGCCATCTCTTTTTGAGCTCTTATTTGAAGTCTCAAATCTAGATTCTTATTTCGAATACACTATTTGGAAGAGAAGTACTCCCTCTGTTTATTTATTTTGGTTTTTTTAGCACTTTAACCTGAAATTAAGAAAACATATAAAATTACTTAATTATCCCTATTGAATTATTTTAATTTCATAGTGATTTAAGGAGGGAATCTTTTAAGGAAAGATTTGTATGAGGTAAATTTAGAAAAATCAATCAATATATATATTATAAAAGCCGACCGTTTTTGAGCCACCACGTTGATTCTGGCCTCACTTCATATATTGATTTTTAATGTTTTCTTAAATAATTCAAATGGATTTTAACAACTTTATATGTTTTATTTTCCTTAATTATCTAATCTTTAATTTTATCTTTAAAGTCATACTTTTCTATCTTTAATTTTATTTTACTCAAAATAAATCTATCTTTAATTTTCTTCACGTACAACATTCAAGAGATACTACAAAATCTCAAAGGTTACAAACAATGACTTTAATAATATCTTAAAAACCAACCATAATATTAATATCTATCAAATATCTTAAAAACCAACCATAATATTAATATCTATCAAAATAATTGACTAACGAAATTTAATGGTGGTAAATAATAATGTACCCTAAAATCTATCAATATCAATATCGTATGAATATCTTAATATTAGTACAATCTATCAATCATATAACAAAAAAATTATACTTTTAGGTATATGATAAAGTTATATATTTAAAAAAAACGATCTGCTGGGACATCAATATTATTTATTTTTGTAAAGATTGATAAGAAAATATGATCTACTAAGACATCAATATTACATTTATTACATTTTATATTGTAGTTTAATCTTTTATACAACTCAAGTATTCATATTAGGAGAAATTTATAAACAGGAAAATATACCACGAGTAAAAGTTATATAGCAAATAAGTTAATATGAATTAAAATGTAATAGTAGTATCATGGTGAATATTATTATTAAATAGAATTAAATGTGTATAAATTCAATAATATAATACATTCAAAATAATTTTAATATTAAGACATGGTCGTACATGATACGAGAGGCTAAGCTAATATGTACATAAAAATGTAAAACATCATACATTTTCTAATAAGAGCTAAAACATCAAATATTAAAAAACGTAAAAAGTAATATTTTTCTAATGTAAAAATCCAGGGGGGGTTTAAGAGCTATTCATATAACAAATATAGAATCCAAAAATAAATTGCATAAACTCAAAAACAATTGTAGTCACACGTGAAAGGATCAAGGTAGCGGATAAAAATCATAGGCTCTTCTTCTGCTCTTTCTTATTAGCTTCACCCATGGACTCCTCTAACTAATTTTGTGCAGCCATGGCAGCTTGCCACCTGAGCTGCGTGTGCTCTCATGAGCTGCCTTCTTCTTCTCCAAATTTCAACCCAATTGCATCCACTTCTTTCCAATCTTTTCCTTCTCTAGGTTTCCAGAGATTTCGGTCCTCATACTTATCCCTTTCCACCACCAACACCACTACTACGTTTGCCAAATTTGACGGATTCGAGGGTGAAATTTCCCCTCCTTCCACTGCCCAAGAACAGCAAAACCAAACGGTACTGGTTGAAGAAGAAGGCGAAGAGGAGGAGGAAGATGATAGGTTTGCTGCTCTCTCTTTGTCCCCTTTGCTTGAATTCAGATCACATCCTGATAGTTTAGATTAGGGTTTGTAGTTTAGGGTTTTGATTGCTTGAAATTTGGTAGAAGAGTATATTACCTTATATTAACCTGATTTCAATAATGCTGGTTGTTAAGGGAAAGACTGAAAAACTTTGCACAGACAATTAATTTTGATGTGACTACATGATGAACACAAGCTATTCTTTTATCTGAACCTTTCAAGTAGGCTGAACTGGCTCACATTATACTGTTTGTTTTCTCTTATGTCTCTCTCAGTTGCCTGCCTTCTGATTTGGATGGAGCTGTTCGACAATCGGGTGAAGCAGCTGCTGAATTCGTGTCTTCTGGAGGCTTGAGAGCAATCGTATGTGGTGTCTAGCAATTTGCTCTTGTAGAAATCATGTGTTTTTGTTATATTCTTCTGCCCCCCCTAAAATAAGAAGATCTGCAATCATTTAGCTTTCTGCTTATTGGTGAAATTAGCTTTTTTTTAGCCTGCAAAAGGATTTGGCATGTTTGTGTATGTACAATGACCTTATCCACAATTTGTGATGATATTGTGTTTAGTGTGCAGGTCAATTCAAATAAATGTTTCTTGCTATATACAACTCATGTGATATTTGCATTTCATCTTTGGCAGGTGGAGCTTTTGATCCCTCAATTGCAGTTTCTTGATGACGAAGGTGCTCAAGCTGAGCTATGGGAACTGTCAAGGGTTTTTATTGATACACTTATTGAAGGAACAGGATCTCCGGTTAGTTGGAGTGTCATAGACTAAAATACATGAAAACATATTTAATTAGAAATCTTATTCACATGTGAAAAAGATGACTGATGTTCATTCTTTGAGGAGCCAAGAAATGATTGTATAGTACTATTGTAGGTCTTACCTAGAGACTACACTAGGATTGTTGAAACCTTGGCTTGTTGATTGGACAGTTTTGTATATATGATTGGCATTAGTCATTATGTTGTGTAAGTTGTTGAACATGAATCCTCACAGGACAATGAATTTCTTTTCCCATGTTTGCTAGAGAGTGAAAGCCATATTTCCGGACGCCGGTGCAGCTGCACTTCTTAAATATCGCTGGAAAGATGCTAACTTTGGCTTCTCTAGGTAATTTCTGCCTTGTAATATTATAGACTTTTCTAACCAACAACTTTTCCCGTTAAAAGTGTTGCTTCTCTACATCACAAAATCCTGCTACTGGTTTTCCCTTGAAAAATTCTGTGACAATGTGACTGTATAGTGACACATAAAACTATTGAGATTCATTGATTGTGTTTTCGTGTGCTTAAATATGTCGAGTTCAAGTGTGTTTCAATTTTAGTTAGTTTAAGTAATTGCTTATTTATTTTGATTTCCTTGTAATGTGTTGTGCAATTTGTTGTTCTGAAATATGCAGCTTAAGTGACCGCAAGCCAGTAGAGCCAGAGGATGAGATAGTGGTGATGGTAGTTCCGGATTATCAGATGCTTGGATATGTCGAGAAAATAGCTTCTAGTCTCTCTGATGACCCGGTATCAAATTCACATCTTCTTCATGTTATACATGCTGGTCTACTGGTATAGGCCAAATTTAATGCAATACAAATTGGCTACCTTCAAGGAAGGGGATGCATATCTGGTTAGGTAATAGGTACATATTGAAACTATTGAAGATAAGACGTCAACAAGTAGATAATGATGGTAGGACACTGTAAACTAATAAAGAAAGTGGTAAGTCTGTTTGAGGTGAGATAGTAATGAATAGAGGTCAAAACTGAGGTTTTCTTGAGTAAGTGATGAAATGGATCCATATAGCATATCAGTTCAGCGAAATTGATATGGATAGATCGGTCTATCACCATTTCTTTCGATCTTTGATCGGACTTTCCAATCAAGAATGTCATGATCTGGTATACACATAGTTAATACTTAATACTCTGCCCAACCCAGATACTTGTGATTTCTATGCCCAGCTTTCATGCTTTGTGCAAGTATAGTTCCTCATAGCTGACGAATATCAATCCTTCTTCCTGTCATTTTAGCCAAGACCTTTATTGATGTGGAATCCACGGCTTGTTAGTGAAGATGTTGGAGTCGGATTCAATGTTCGGAAGTTGAGACGCTACTTTCTGAGGTAAGAAAAGAAGTCTTTCCTCATTCCTAGATTCGATCATTCAAGTATTCAACCAGCTTCTGATATGTAAACAACCAAATACAACTTGCTAATTTCTGCAGTTTCTTCACTTCTATATATAGCCTCTATCTACTCAGCCACACTTTGATAATCTATTACTTGCAGGTCATTTACTACAGTATATTCAATGAGACCTTTGGCTTCTGGAGCTGTCTTTAGGTGCTATCCAGGGTAAGTAAAGTTTTTAGTTTGCCATTGTAGAGTCGTAATCCTCTTCTCTATTATTAGTTGTAGTCTTGTAGACTAGTAGTAGTCTACTAATGCATCTTCTGATCTTTGACAGGTTATGGAAAGTTTTTTACGATGACAAAGACAGGCCAAACAGGTACAAGCTAGCGAAAGAGCAAATAAGCCGTCCTGATTCTGAGGAATTAGATGTGAGCTTCCTTCCATCTGAACCTTCAATGGCAAATCGACAATGAGTTTTAGGAGCTAACAGGCTTATCATGTATTATTGTGCAGCTCATATTCGGAAATGTGGAGGAAAATTCAGAATCAGGACCATCTCTTTTTGGGGCTGCAGCAGGCATCTTTTCCTCACTCAGTAGGTTTCTAAGAGTCATCTCAAAATGACATGAACAATAGTGTACATGGAAATGCAATGTACTATTTACATGTATTACACTATAATACAACACTTCCACTGTAATTGGTATCCTAAAACCAGTCTACATGCTGTGTTGATACCTTGGGCTTCTTCTTCGGCTTCGTGTATCTGTTGTTCTCGTAGGCAGCTTTAACAACTAGAGAATATATTAAGTCTGCCTCTGCTGAAGTATCATAAGGAGCCTCTATAATACTGCAAGAAGGAAGCACCCACATTAGTACACATACATAAATGCAGAACTTGTATGGAAAGACAGGAAATGGAACTATTTCTTACCTATCAAGAAGCTCATCCAAGACGATTCTTTGAGATGGCGTCACATAGTGAATGCAGCTCCTTGGACACTGGCCTACAGCTTGCTGAACTTGGAAATCTCCCTCAGTTCCTATGCACATGATAAAATGCTAATGATTATGCTTATGCAAATCAAACCTGCATAGATCAAGTCTTACTAACTGTCTGTATAAGGTCAGATTAAAACCTTGCGAAGTTGCCCGAGCTGTCCCAACAGAAGAATATGCAAATGCATGTGGAGCTTTTTTCACACAGGAGTAAGGGCAGCCTTTGGGTATTTGAGCGAAGGTGCATAAAACCAGTTAAAAGTTGCAAAGACGACAATATTTGTTACAGATGAAGCAGAAGAAGCTGGTTATTGATACCTTTGCCAATGCACATAATCTCGTTGACGAAAACGTCGAATGCCTCACATTCTGGATTGTCAAAGGGATCCAGGCACTCACTGTAACTCCATCCATAAGCACAACAATGAGAACATGATTAACAGAATCACTGATCTGCTAAGTTGAACAGCATCCAAACCGACTCATACCTTTCGATTATCTCTGATCTGCTGAAGTTAGACAGCAGCTGACAAGTCATGAATCAATGCAACAGAAGAAGTAAGTATTTATCTGAATAGTAGGAAACATAGAATCATCATCCAAATCCAATTGCGTTGTGTGGTTCACCTCATAAGCTTGGATCACACGACGAATCATCAAATCAGAATCACCGGCATTTCCCTCACATCCGGATGAAACTCCTTCACCTGTCAAACGAAAATCATCATATCAATTCCATAAACCCTAGAAAATGAAAATTGGGGCGAGAAGAATACCGATTTAGGAAAGTTCGTACTTTGGCTCTAAAAGCGGCTTTGAGCTCAGAGGCGGAGCAGTCGGGCCCCACTCCGAGGACGGAGAAGGCGGAGCTGGTGGAGAGAGGGACTTCGGAGTCTCTGTTTCTGCAACTCAGGGGAAACGATGACGAATTCTTGTGATGTGGTGGCGGTGGATTGGTCGGCCATGGATGTGGTGCACCGAAGAAGCTCAAGCTATGGCGGTTTTGGCGCTGATGTTTTGATTCTTCTGGAAAATTCCAAGTTCGGATTCCAAATTTTTGAATTGTGAGGGCTGTACAGCTCATCTCTCGTTCTCTCTCCAGAGTCCGCGGCGGCGTGTTTGCAACAGGTGGTGGTTTAAGTCGCCACCATAAACGAGGGAGATGAAACACGAAAAATGTAGGCTTACACAGTGTGTAGGATTACATCTTACACAAAAACAAATCCAACCGTCCAATGCCGGAATTTTAAAAAAAAATCTGAAGAATAGCTTGAATTTGGAAAATAACACAATTGAAGATATTTATTATAAATCAGGAGAAAGCATACAAATAGAGAGAATGAGAGAGGAAGAGAGATCAGATCTATATTATTAGGTTATCCATAAGGGTCTTTATATAGAGAGTACAAGAGATGGGATAAGATCAAATCTAGGGTTTTAAGCTTATCCATGTACATCCATATCTGATAATAATAATATTATAACACTCCCCCTTGGATGTACATCCCTAACTGCCTCGTTAAAAACCTTGTCTGGAAAACCCAATGGGACAAAACCAAGACGAAGGGAAAAAGAGTGCAGTGTTGGCCTCTCTCTTGACTCGAGATTTATCTTCCATGCTTGATTGAATTGAGCATCCATCCAGCCTTTGAGTTGAATCTTGAAATTGAAGAAACTTGTCAATGACATATGTTGTGTCGTATCTCCTTTAATGATCATTTCTTGATTTGAGCAATGCAAGCTTCATTATCTTCATATACCTCCATTGGATCTTCTTCAACCTGATTCGATGACAAATATAAGATCTCATTCTTTCGCGTATCTCGAGCTTCAGGTCGAGATTGTCTCATTATGGACCTTGTATGACGAACTGCCTCGTTAAAAACCTTGCTTGGAAAAACCCAGTGGGATAAAAACCAAAGTCAAGGGAAAAAGAGTACAGTCGTATAATGATGCTCCCCCTCAATTAAACATACATTCTTCATTCGACACAAATATACCCTGATGTGTCTTCATTGAAGATTTGGTACTTCTGGACCAACAATCTTTATTGTATGTTTAGGGAGACAAACAATTCATTGCCATTTCAAATGACTTTACTGAGACAATGAAGCAAAATACATCAATTCCTATATTGCTTTGAGATAAGGTACTTCAGGACCTAATATCTCTTCAATTTTTCACTAAGAGAAGAAGATAATCCTTTTCCATACTTAGTGATCTTACTACTATATATGGACTTTCCATTTGTGCTTCAACCAATCCAAAGGGTCATTTACCCTATTTTATGTATGCTCGAACTGCAGGCCGAGACAATACTTGGTAGTTCATAAGTCCTACATATCAAAATCCTCTTTTCATGCAATCGGTTAAATCGGACCTCTTCTGGAGATCAGGTCATCAACATAAATGACTACATGAACATAGGACTCATTTAATCACTCATTATTCCTTTCCTTAGAAGATATTCACTAAGGCGATTTTTACCATATTGTATCCGATTGCTTCGGTCCATATATGGATCATTTGAGCTTAACCGAATGCTCATCATGTGGTTTTGATTCACATGCTTCAGCCAACTTTAATCCCTGTGGGATTTTTCATGTATATGTTGGTACTTAATGACCTACATTGACGAGTCATTACCACATTCATAAGTTGCATCTTAAATCGTCCATCGACTTAAGCAACAAGAATTTGAGCGTGATTGCATCCGTAATGTGTGAGCACATTTCTATGTACTTCACTCGAGACTTTATAAATCTCGTGCAATCAGTCAAACTTTGAATCCGAACACTGCATTGTGTTCATTTCATTTTCTTATGAATAACCACCAATATATAGTTGACTGGTTTTATACTCTGTGGTGTTGGAACTTCAGGCCCAAAAACACCTTGTTTATTTAGCAATTGTAGCTATGCTTGAATAGCTTCTGTCCAGTATTCTTAACCAATTCAATGTTGACGTTCCTCCTTTATTCAAGGATCATTATCGCTCGAATTTGATTCGAACTGAACAAGCAAAGATATCAATGATTACATCTTCTTGGTACCACCTAATACCAATACTTAGATTAGTCATCGACAATCCCAGATTGTCGCCAATATTATTCTCTTTGCTTTCAAAGTCTTTAGATAGAATTTCTTCAGGAAATCTATCTTCATGTTTGTGTGTAGTCGACATATCATCACCCCTTTTGTGATGTTATCGGCTCTTTTCTTTTTCGAGGAATGATATCTTTAGAGCCTAATTGTCTTTTCACACTTCCAGTGTGATTGAGAAATTATTTGTTCTGCTCGGAGTTACTTCTAGAATCTCCAAACGAGGTGGTGCAGCCTAGGCTGGTGTATGTGACTTGACTTTGTCACTTTCATTTACATCATCACATATACTTGGTAGCATGCTAGCTATACGATCCACTAAACTTCTAGTTTAGTTATCTTTGGATCTAAAATAGCAAATTGCATCCCATGCAATCGCTTTAACTTTTAGTCTCACTTATATTCTCCCCCCTAAAGTTGGGATTTTCACCTCGCCATAAGTGATAATCTTAATACCGAGCAAAATATTGATCACCGTTGATAAGCTCAAGGTATTCGTTAAACGAAGGACTCAATCCTCTCGTTTAATCCCAACTTTCCTTTTGTGTGGCATTACTTCAAAATTATCTAGGGAGATGGAGGACATCTGAAGCAGTTAATCTCTTCTAGAGATAAGCTTCAAGTAGGAGAATTTTCTATAAGCAGTCTCTCCACATTGAATTAACGACTTCATGACCCTAATGGATCAATGACTCTTCCAAGTCGTGTATGTTATGCATAAGCCCTTGCCTAGCTATCAATTATGACTGCATTATTGGCGACTCTACTTGAGTCGTTTTGTGAATTTGTGTGAGAGCTATGCAATGCTCAACCACTACACTGGCTCACACTGAATTTGTCCTCAATATTCAATGGAACCAATGGGTTGAGGCATCTTTCAACATTATGATAATTCACAATGGCTCACATGGCGATTTATCAAGTCCTCATATATCACTTGACCCCAATCAAGGAGCATAGGAGACTTTAAATCCCTTTATTTATACTGGCTTTGCTACTAATTTACCAAGAGCACAAGCCTTTCATAGATACAAGGTCACTCGATCTTGAAGAGACTTCAGGTCTCATGTTCTTGTGGTCCTACACCAATCATGCGGACCATTATTTTTCTTGAGTGACAAAGTTAATCATGCCACAAGGATACTTTATTATCAACTAACTTCTGGTTAGTGATACTACCTTGTTCAATGGGATATACTCTTTAAGAGTCATCTGAACCTTCACACCAAATTTGTCATGCACATGATTTTGAAAACTTCTGGTTTTCAAATAGTAGGTGTTACAACACCATTGACAAATATGGTTCTCTACCATTGAACATGTCGGTGATCTATACAATAGTTTGGGAGCTCATCAACTAAAAACAGATAAACCATTATCTTGATAGTAATATTAGATGCCTCAAAAATGATGACATTCAGAACTTTGTTTTAGAATAGACCGGTCTCCACACTTATACTCATAAGTTGTGGTTCTTATCACTTATGGGATATCCCTTATCTCAGATGTCCTTCTCGACATCAAATTAACCTCAATTGCCTAGCTACAAGTCATAATCATGACTAACGGCCGCATGCGTAATATACCGTGACCTCTTTCACACCCTCTTCCGGAGGAGGCATGCTTCAGGCATGCAAGTGGTTGGTCAACCATGACCGTGAACTCCTAGTTCATGCTAGGTACGAAGTTATTTAGGACTAGTTCTGAATATAACATAGACCCATGTTTCTTGTACTACTTCTGGAGTACATGTCATATTTCTTGTACTACTTCTGGAGTACATGACTGGTATGAGATCTTCAAACTCCTCAAGAGTTTACAATGATCTCTTCTTATCCAAATCGAGTCTTCAGGCTCGTGTGGAGTTGATGATGATAACTATAATTATAGTTTAGCACGATTCTCCTAGAATTTCAAGTGCTACATAATTCTCCCAAACATCTCATTTGTCAACTTCAGGTGACAATGAATAATTTACCATCATTATGTTCAAGAATGAATTTTCACAAATATTCCATTTGTCAACTCCAAGTGACAAAAAATAGAATATATCTTGAACCATTTATCATCTAACTTCGGGAGATGATATGTCCATCTACTTCTAGAGATAATACTCCTATCACTTTCTTCAGGAAGTGATGTTTTCTATCATTACTCACTTCAGGGAGTAATATGCTTTATTATTTCATCTCTTCGGGGATGATTGCAAAATTGTCTCTACGAGGACAATGTCATATATCCATCCGCTTCAGGGGATGATACGTTAAAACAAATAAAAATATATGTAAACAATAACATGAGTAATTAAATTGAGAAACATAAATGAAGAAATAAAATATAATAAAAGATTGTCAACTTCTGGTGACATGAGAGTGAATGTGAAGTCTTCCAGACCTCGAGACCCTTCAATCACATACTTCGGGATGTGATATATATAAGACCACTTAATCGACCACATACTTCGGGATGTGATACATAAGACTTAATAAGACTACTTAATCACATAATTCAATATGTGATTTGGTCTTTTATTATCTACCCCAAGAGATAATATTTGTCATTGGTCTTTTATTATCTACTCCAAGAGATAATATTTGTCATAGAACATTTGTCATCTACTTCAAGAGATGACTTAGTATAAACTTTTACTATCTCATCCACTTCTGGGGATGGATTCATTTGTTTCACCCACTTCGGGGGATGAGAACTATCACTTAGGATATAGCATAGTATATTGATTATCGTTTTAGGGATAATCATATTCAGTAATCACTTTAGGGATTACAAATTGATATTTTTTCCTTTCTAGGAATGATAATTACCACTTCATGGGTAATATCCTTGTCTTTCCAACTCTTCCGGAGTTGAATAAAATTGTACATCTCTTCAGGAGATGAAATTATGACTTTAATTTGTCGCTTCAGGGACAAATTTATGAGTATATCCGCTTCATGGATATTCCGTATACAATACAACTTTTATTTTGTCGCTTTCAGGGACAAATTTATTTAAGAATAAATTCACTTCTATATAAATAGATAAACCAATAATTCAGTTAAGCATAGATCACATGAAGCAAATCATAAGATGAATTACCCCCGATGACAGAAAATACGTTTATGCATATATATTCCTAAATCATGAACAAACCAATCACGAACTATCTGTATACATACATCAACTAAGATTAGAACAACCAATCATGAATTATAGTGTTTAATAGTATATACGCAGAGTAGTATACGAGATCGATCACACTACATGAGAATACAGACTGTCAGAACACACATCAAAACTGTATACATGGCAATGAAAGATCAAAGATGCATATATAATCACGCACTAAAACTTTGATCGGATTTGATGCATATAATTTAAATATGATGCACCCACTCAAACAATATAATATCAATGATGGTGCATGTTGCTGGACATGGAGTTCGTTCAATCAAGACAAATTGGCAAAGAGATGAAGATTGAGTTCAAAATCAGACTTGTATATACCGAACAACAAATAAACAAGTAGTCGATGAAGATTATACATGCAATATGTACAAATTGGAAGCAGACTTTAGATGAATCTGCCTATACCTAAAACTTCCACAAATCCTTCGATTAATCATGAGGAACATGAATATAGTAATCGACATGGCCATTCTTTCGATCGAAGAGAGTACAAATTAATAAAACAATCGAATTCCAGAAGTAAAAACGAATGTATCGATGCATTGAGAAAAAAAAGCAAAATCATGTTTCACCATGAATGAAAGTCAAACAAGAGATGTAACCGAAAGAACGTAATACGTATGAGGAGAAACTCAATGTTTATGCATAAACGCTCAAACCAAGTATTAAAGCAAATCGTGCTGATAACGTATTATAAATCAGGAGAAAGCATACAAATAGAGAGAATGAGAGAGGAAGAGAGATCAGATCTATATTATTAGGTCACCCATAAGGGTCTTTATATAGAGAGTACAAGAGATGGGATAAGATCAAATCTAGGGTTTTAAGCTTATCCATGTACATCCATATCTGATAATAATAATATTATAACAATATTCTATTTTTCATTTGTTTTCTTAAGTTTTTTGTTTAATTTTATGGAGGGCCAGAACCAGTGCTGGAATCAAATTTCTCGACGTTGCAATGTAATGACCCGTTCTTTGTGAATAATATAGAGAACGATGTTGATTCTGATTCGCCAGGCGACTTAAGTGATGATAGCTGCTTTTACTCCCTAAACTGATTTTTGGTTTATTATATTATCATCATGCCTGCTTTTAATATCATCATGCCCGTTTTATCATCATGCCCGTTTTTAATGTCATCGGTGTAGACATTGCAATGTGATGACCCGTTCTTTGTGAATAATATAGAGAACGATGTTGATTCTGATTCGCCAGGCGACTTAAGTGATGATAGCTGCTTTTACTCCCTAAACTGATTTTTGGTTTATTATATTATCATCATGCCCTCTTTTAATGTCATGCTATAATGTATTTGGTAACAATTGTTGTATTTTTGTAACTGACTTTAGTATTTTGGTTTAGAGAAATGATTTTTTGAATGAGGCAAGTAAACTTGCTGATGCACACCATTCGAATGTCATAGCTTTTTACGGGGTTATTATTGATGGTTAGAACTTTTGCGTGCATTTTGTTTTGAGCTACATTGTACAAGATGTACAACCAACGTTCGAATTGATTTTTAAAAGGTGGTGTCTGGATTAGAAGCGTACCCAATAAACATTCAAACTGATTTTTAAAAGGTGGTATCTGGATTAGAAATGAACCAAGGTGGGTACGTTTGGATATATATACATGTACATGCTGCTGTCAATGTTACTATTGAAGAGTTTTACTCTTTCCAATGGTTGTCTGCCACAATTTGGTGTATAATGTGTATTGCTGGATGCATATGTTTGAGTCAAATCAAGATGTTGGGTGAAGAGTTTAAGAGTGCGTTTGGTTGGACATTTCCTAAAAATTTATCGACTTATAAACACTAGACTACTTATACGCAACCAACAAAATAGGGTATGTTCGGTGTCAGGTAGATTATTGACAATAATGCCTTTTTTTGGAAGAAAGGTCTTGAGCCAAACACGGAATTACTATAGATTAGTGGTAATAAATTAATGAATAAAAAACAAAAAGATGTAACTGCAAGTTACAGGAAAAAGTATTTGGCAGAAAAAGCTGTTTTGAAAAATAATATATTATAAGCTATTATTTGATTGTTGTCGAACAAGGTCATAATCAACTACCACCATGCTTATCAAAATAAGCACAATTTATTTTAAAAAATAAGCAAAGTGTTTATCTCCTCTTTTCCACATTACCTTTCTTCCTACCCCTCTCTCACCCATTTCTCTCCATCACATACCTCCATTTTCAACGAACCAGAAGGAACTCCTCCGCCGGCCAACTGGCCTCCTCCGCCGGCCGATCTCCCCTTTGTTTTCTCCCGTCCAAATCCTCACTCCCTTTCCACCTTCCACCGCCAAATTCCCTAACCCTCCATCCCAATTCTTCCGAATTCTGGCCATCGGCATCACTTTCTCCTTGATTTGTGCTGCCGGTTGGGGAACGGAAAGACAGAGAAGGCAAATGTGAGAAGGAAAGAGAGGAGCGAGACAAGGAAGGAGAAAGGGGGGGGGGATCTAGTAGATAGATCGGAGGGACCAGAGGAGGATGAAGAGGAACGGGAGAGAGGTACTGTTGTCGGCGTCTGCACCGGCGGAGGCAAGACGGTGCTTGGACGGAGTAGGGGTGGGGGTTAGGGCAGGAGATGGGTGAGGATAGAGAGGGTAGGACCTAGAGGCAGAAGTTCGAGATGCCTCTGGAGGCTGAGATGGCAGCGATCGGAGGCCATTAGGAGGCGGTCAAATCCTCGTTGGAACTCTGGTGTGAGATAAAAATTGGTCCAAAAAAAGCCCTTATTGATTATTTTTATTTTTTAAGGGCAAGTTGGGCAAAACATATTTAATACATACAAAATCAGCAAACCATCTCACCAAACATTCATTTACTTATCAAAAAAAATGAAGGTGTGGGAGAAGGTAATTGAGCAGAGATTGATGCGTCTAGTGCGGGTGTCAGAGAACCAGTTTGGTTTTATGCCAGGGAGGTCATCAATAGAGGCTATTTACTTGCTGCGCAGGTTGACAGAGGCGCATAGGGAAAGGAGGAAGAGTTTGCATATGGTGTTTGTAGATCTGGAAAAGGCCTACGATAAGGTTTCCAGAGAGCTGATTCGGGAATGTTTGGAAACCAAAGAGGTGCCGGATACGATTATCAGAATCATTCGGGACATGTATGAAGGGTCAAGGACGAGTGTTTGCACGCAAGGTGGGGATAAATAGTTTTTCAGGGTGAGTATGGGTCTTCACCAGGGATCAGCCTTGAGCCCTTTTCTGTTCACGCTCGTGATGGATGAGCTGACAAAGGATATCCAGGGAGAGGTTCCGGGCTGTATGTTATTCGCGGATGACATCGTTTTAGTGGAGGATTCTAGAGCGGAAGTAAATCACAAACTGGAAGTATGGAGGGAGAGACTGGAATCTAAGGGGTTCAGGCTTAGCAGGACTAAGACGGAGTACATGGAGTTCGGTTTCGGGAAAGAAGACGATTCTAGGAGTGAGGTGCAGCTGGGGGAGGTGATCATTGCGAAGATGGATAACTTCAGATATCTGGGTTCAATTTTGCAAAGCGATGGGAGTATTGATGAGGACGTGAGATCTCGTATTCAAAGGGGCTGGCAAAAGTGGAGGGCAGCGTCAGGAGTTCTTTGCGATAGGAAGGTGCCGTTGAAGCTTAAAGGAAAGTTTTACAGATCCGTGACAAGGCCAGCGATCCTCTATTGTGTTGAATGTTGGCTGACGACGAAGGCTCAGGAACAGAAGTTGGCAGTCGCCGAGATGAGAATGCTCAGATGGATGTGTGGCCACTCGAGGATGGACAAGATTAGAAATGAGGAGATCAGAAGTAAGTTGAGAGTAGCTAACATAGGAGACAAACTTCGGGAAACGAGGCTTCGTTGGTTTGGTCACGTCCAGAGAAAGAGCCCGGATGCGACGGTTAGGAGGTGTGAGCGTTTGGAGTTAGGGGCTTACCGGAGGGGTAGAGGTCGCCCGAAGAAGCGTTGGATGGACAATGTTATGCAAGATATCAACCTGCTAGGGATCTCAGTGGAGCTGGCTCAGTGTAGAGAGAGCTGGAGGGACAAGATCAAGGTGGTGGAGAGCTAGTAGCCGGGTTGGTGGAGTAGGCTTTTAAGCGGGAGGTTAAAGTCAAGATGTTGGTTTTAGCTAGTTTTCTTCTCTGAAGCTTGCTTTGAGCTTTAGCTTTAGCTTTTACTTTGAGCTTAGTTGTAGTTTTAGTCATCTTTGTAGTCGCTTTTTTGGTTGGTGTGTTTTTCTTGGGTTATTTCGGGCGTATTCCATCCAGGTTTGGAATACCACCATCTTGACCCCCCAGATCCCGCTCCTGTGGGACTACCTGGGTAAATGTTGTTGTTGTTGTTGTTGTTGTTGTTGCTTATTAGCAACTAATATCAATATCGGATACAAATCAGCATCAGCATCAGCACTAAATTGCCAAACAGAGCCTAGGTTAATATTATATGTTTGGGTATAATTGAGCAAAAATAAAGAGATGGTAATTTTTATTTAATAAAGAAGTAGACTAAGATATCTTTTGTAAGTGATTTCGGGTTGATATCTAGAATTTTTACTTTCTCATTTGCCTTAGGGGGAAACTAAAATGAATCATTTATTTAAAATCACAAAACTTCCTATAATTTAATATATCATTGATTTGTATTTATTTAAGAAAATTATTTGAAGGAAAGTTTTGTCAATATAACTCTATGCACTATGTCTCTATTTTTAAATTAAACCACACAAAGTTCGTATAAAAAACAATTTGTCCGTGCAGTACTCACGGACCAGCATACTAGAAACATAACCGACTTAGAAGGAGTCACAAATATTCATACACATACGAAGTGAAAATTCTTCTTTTCCAAAAGTTACTTACGGTGCTACATACTTTCTTACTTATATATCCAAACAAATTTTCAATCAAATAATTAGTAAATGCAAGGTACCTGTTGACCCGTTAGTTATTATTTCTGGGTGGTTTCCATATATACATATAATGTACCGTAATAAGAAAGGTTTAAGACGCACTATAACTCTATCAAATGTGTTTCTACATTTAAATCAAATTATATGAAGGCCGTATAGATTGTTTTGAGAACACTGATCCACCCGACAGTAAAATTGTACTTGCAGTTGCTGGGCCTTATCCAAATCATGATGCAGGTTAGCAACTACTGTACTTGTGAAACCAGATCTTCAGTAAGCCATTTACATACCCGATCAATTTCATTCATTCACAATTCACATTATCTATCTATGGTTTTTTGGAAAAATGATTTATCCTTCATCAATTACAATTATTGAGAGGAAAAAATGGAGAGGATAGTCATGTTGTAGTCTCCTGAAATTTGAAAGCTTTCAAGATTAATTAAGATCTGAAGGTGTAGAAAGAACATTTACTTTGACAAACCAGCATCTTGGCTTATCAATGACAGTGACAATGTTTGGTGTAATGGTTGTTGCTACTTGATCTCTGGGGCTACTGCTCAAGTGTTCATTCAAAACCCACTCCTCGTCTGCAAGTACCAAGAAGAAGCTTTTTTCGATACTGAAACCTGGCTTGATTCGGATTGCGAAGACTTTTTCAGTGTCCAAGGAGGTAAGATAACACAAGAATCGTCTAAGGCTCCCTTCGGCATGTTGTTTTTAAAGCTAGCTGGAGCGTTTTTTAGAGCGTTAAAATCAACACTCAGGAGAGGGGTAGATTCTTAAAACTCTAATTGAAAAGCTACGAAAAAAAGCTCAAGCTAGCTGAAACGCTTTGTATGCCGAACGGAGCCCAAGACTGAGAGCACGTACTGGAGATGAAGTTAGTATGACTAGCTTTGTTTTTTTTTAAAATCATTTCCAGAAAGAACTCCGTCCTTGAATGCGAGTCCTCTGCACCACAAGAAGAGCCTCAGGGAGCTACTTGCCGAAAGCTTTGATAGAAGAGAGCACATTGATCCGTCAATCTTAGCCGACGAGAGACAGGAAGAAGAGCATCCAATCAAACCGCAAAGAAGAAATTCATCCGGTTCTGGTCGGTATTGCTTCCCGAGTCTGGTGAGGAGCCTCAGCTTCTCAGAGTGGAGGAAGAAGAGGTTCAACCCTGCCCACTGCTGACTTTCTTACTCATCCTCCTCCCATATCATTGTAAAGCAATAAACTCAATAAACAAGTCCAATCTCAATGCTCATCGATCACTTAGCAGCACACAAAACAAACCCATTGCAAAATAATTATTAAACATGAAATCACACAAATGAACTTCCCAAACAAACCATCTGGTGGGACTAATCACTATGCTCCTCCAATCTGATTCATGGGCCATGCCACAATACCTGGTCAACCCCATAGAACTAGAAGGCTGCAGATCTCAGCCACCAGCAACCATCCATGCCGGTGAAAATAATTACTGCCCAAGAATCTGATTCAGGCATAATCATCATCATATCATAAGTTATATCCCTTTCATGGACTGGCGCCTTGTCTCCCCCCTCATCCTTCGCATGATGGAAATTTACAGGGGTAATCTAGCAAAACAATGTATTCATTAGTGGTTTGGTACACGCCAATGCAACTTCATACCATGTACATGTTGGAATCTTGATTTCGTTTGTAGGTGTTGGGCTCTCTACAACAATTGTTCCCACCGAATATCTTCAATCTGCTGGTGCCTGGCGTTGTTCCCCCTATAACAGCAACTCTGTCGAACCAGGGAACAGTGCCCTGTTGTTGTAGTAGAACGCCTCTTCGTGGAAGTTGTTGAAGACGAACTTTCTTCAGTAGATCAATCATATGTACCTGGACCGATATAGGTTTGAATCGTGTAGTCACTTTCCGAAATCAATATTTCGCCCCTTTCGAGCCTTAGGGAATCCACGAAATTTGAAGTGAGATAAGACAAACCCTCCAATCCATACAAGGCTCTTGTAATGGATCGAACCGTAGAGTTCATGTAAAATGGACTTTAGACTCTTCATTGAAGTTCAATCATGGAGACATACGTCCTCATCATGATTATCGAACTCAGAAAGAACCCAACCCAACACTATCGTCCCAACAGCCTTTATATAGAGGCAAGGGAGCAGTTACAAGGAACGGTTAATGGCAGTTACTAGCCGTTACTGGCAGTTACTTATGGTTATTGGTGGTTACCAACAGCCACACGTGGAAGACATAATATTATCCACGTCACCATTAATTAACAACATATTAAGGAAGTTACAAAGTGGTTTCACGTCAGTTACATGACGGTTACACCATCTGACTCACATAGGAAACAGTCACTGTTCCATTAGATAGAACAATCCGTCAGACACATCTTTGTTCCTTCTAAGACAATAAAGTCATTGTTACCTCCCAAGTAACAACACTTGTCAATCATCTTAGACATCAAAGTCGTTGCTCCATAATAGGTAACAACACTTATAAATCAGCTTGAACATCATGTCTAATTCTTGTCTTAGAGACACCGTTCCACTGTTACCCTATAGTAACCAACTGTTACCCTATAGGTAACAACATAATTCCTTAATATCCCCTCTAGATCTCAACTAAGCTTACACGAGTGTGCACTCCGCACCCCCAAACCCGTGATATAGCTAAGTGAGTCCTTCATAGTGTCGTATGAATCCCGACCACACCAAATGGCACTGTTACCCCTAGGTAACAATAGGTGATAACACTAAAATCACCAACAATCCTCCCCCATTTTAGTGTAATCCCTGATTCATAAAATAATCAGCCTTTGTCCCAAACTCGTGCATAAGCGAAAATGTCGTGACGATTGAATTTCCACTTTAGTGTAGTTACACATTTCAAACATCCGGGAATCATGGTGTCCTAAGGATTGAACCAATCAACCTCTTTGGATGAATGAAGATAACACACACACAAGTCTCGTTACATCTCCAAAGTTATAACTTGACTCTATTATAGCCCTGAGTCCATATCTATTCATGAATGTATACGAAGCTCAACCCGAAGCTTCATGAAGCGGCAAAACTTCACATTCATATAGGTAGATCCTTTCATCATGCACATACATTGCACTTTTTCAAGGATAGGGTAGATCCTTTCATCATGCACCTACATTGCACTTTTTCAAAGGAACTACTAAGAAGACTAAGCCTTCAACCTCCAACTTGTAGGAACAGAGCACACATTGGGGACTGTTACGGTTGTGCTCACAGTTTCTAGGAATGGGCTTTCCACATTGAATTCTGTCCTAATTTTCATTAGGTAGGAATTGGGTGTCCCACCGCTAGAAATCTATGCGGGTCTTTCATTCTCATCCCCCTAGGTCTAACCACTTCGTCAAGTGATCATCCAACCTTGTTTTCCATTGAATGGAAATAGCTAAAATCACACTATGTGTAATGAATCCACGAATCATGCTATATTTCACATCAAAGACGTGCACTGATACCAACAAGCATGATCGTTACCCTCTGGCCAGAGTTACTATGCTCACATAGTTGAAATCAGCTTTCACGAAACATGGTAGATTTGCTTCCATAGTTGTTACCTTAATCCAGGCTACAACTCACACTACCAGCCTCGTTCCCATTGTCAAATCTGAATGCTAGATCCTTTTCCATAATCTAGGAACAGATGCTGATCCCTAGTAGAAATATACATCCACCTTTAGAGTAACAGTTCTCTAACCGATCCAACTTGCATTCAACATTTTCTTAATATCCAAGAAAATAATGACATTGTCAATAGGAAATGTTGAGGGTTTCATTTCTAAACAAGAAACAAGTTCATGTTGTCAAATGACATCGTTCCCAAAGGACATGTTTCCAGTCCTATCCAAGGACATCGATCCCTCAACCTCGTTTTCCAACCCATTCTCAATGTAATGAGACTGGGATAAAGATAAAACTCCTCTTTCCTCCCCTTTTATCTTAATCCCTAAGATAACATCAGCCTCTCAAACTCTTGGAATGCGTGGCATATCCAAAGATGCAATTCGTACACCTCTCTTGCCCACTGTTACCTCTTAGGCTTGAGTAGTTCTAGAGAACAATACTACTCTCAAGATGAGCGCTTAATGGGAACATTGTTCTCGAGGAGTAAATTTCATAAGTTCTCACTTACACCACGTATGTAACGTGTCATTCACCATAGTTTCAAGGACATCTCAATCCTTTCAACGGACATTGGATTTCAGGAGGGGAACAGTCACGTTCAACCTCTCCAACCAACCATAACGTTGACATGAGTGAAAATCCTGTAACATTGTTTAACTCCTTCCTCATTAACCTGCATTCAAATGTAATTATAAGACTCAGTCAAGATACATTAGCAAAATGAAATGAAACCGACTAATCTGTATGGAAACAGTAGAGTCGAATAGCCAATCTGTGTAACACAGTAGGGCCTTAACCAGTAGACTCAAGAGAGTAATCTGGATTTAAACATGAGTAATCTACACACGAGGTATAGTAGACTCATTTGGGAAACCTCCCCCTTTCGAGGAATATTGCTCACTTCCAGTTTATGTTCAATAAACAATCAGTTCCCTTCGAGGAAACAGTATGTGAGTCACTGTCATTGTTACCCTATGACTTACATGAAGCCATACAACATTTCAATGAAAATTAATCATGTCTTATCACTATGTAGTGATTAACATATCCATAGAAGGAACTCGTTCTGTTTTAAAGAACAAAACAACTTCATTCCCTTTTTAGAGAAAAACGTTCACTGATCCCTTCTAGGGAAACAGTCATCCGAAATTCGTTTAATCCAAAATACCATTTTGGCCTTACATAATCATACAACAAACACTTTTATATGATTAACACACCCTTAGATATCACATTAGTTAAATCTCATTAGAGAGTAACAACAACACATGGACTTATGTACATAACACTTCCATACATGTGAGTCTCTTATCTCATGACCAAAAATCATGCATGGCTTATAATCAACCATTACATATCATTCTTTAGAATAATATCAAGACCAAAAGCCTTTTTTTTCTCAAAATTAAATTTGAGAAAACATGGATCAATTTTCATCGGATCTTGGGTTCTTTTATAGGACGACCAAAGTACCATTGATCTCCTTTCAACTTCAAATTGGTTGTCTTCTCGGAAACTGGTACCATATGATTGATCTCAAAATATTGATTTCGAATGTTGGAATCTTGATTTCGTTTGTAGGTGTTGGGCTCTCTACAACAGTTGTTCCCACCGAAGATCTTCAATCTGCTGGTGCCTGGCGTTGTTCCCCCTATAACAGCAACTCTGTCGAACCAGGGAACAGTGCCCTGTTGTTGTAGTAGAACGCCTCTTCGTGGAAGTTGTTGAAGACGAACTTTCTTCAGTAGATCAATCATATGTACCTGGACCGATATAGGTTTGAATCTTGTAGTCACTTTCCGAAATCAATATTTCGCCCCTTTCGAGCCTTAGGGAATCCACGAAATTTGAAGTGAGATAAGACAAACCCTCCAATCCATACAAGGCTCTTGTAATGGATCGAACCTTAGAGTTCATGTAAAATGGACTTTAGACTCTTCATTGAAGTTCAATCATGGAGACATACGTCCTCATCATGATTATCGAACTCAGAAAGAACCCAACCCAACACTATCGTCCCAACAGCCTTTATATAGAGGCAAGGGAGCAGTTACAAGGAACGGTTAATGGCAGTTACTAGCCGTTACTGGCAGTTACTTATGGTTATTGGTGGTTACCAACAGCCACACGTGGAAGACATAATATTATTCACGTCACCATTAATTAACAACATATTAAGGAAGTTACAAAGTGGTTTCACGTCAGTTACATGACGGTTACACCATCTGACTCACATAGGAAACAGTCACTGTTCCATTAGATAGAACAATTCGTCAGACACATCTTTGTTCCTTCTAAGACAATAAAGTCATTGTTACCTCCCAGGTAACAACACTTGTCAATCATCTTAGACATCAAAGTCGTTGCTCCATAATAGGTAACAACACTTATAAATCAGCTTGAACATCATGTCTAACTCTTGTCTTAGAGACACCGTTCCACTGTTCCCCTATAGTAACCAACTGTTACCCTATAGGTAACAACATAATTCCTTAATATCCCCTCTAGATCTCAACTAAGCTTACACGAGTGTGCACTCCGCACCCCCAAACCCGTGATATAGCTAAGTGAGTCCTTCATAGTGTCGTATGAATCCCGACCACACCAAATGGCACTGTTACCCCTAGGTAACAATAGGTGATAACACTAAAATCACCAACAGTACAAAGATTCCATTTAGCATTACTGTCAAATACACAAGAACTAAGAATTATAAATAATTAATATATCCATAATTCCACAAACCAAATATAGATGGGAGCTTAGATTTGTAGTGCGAACCTCCACTGTGCAATATTTGAGCGTCCAGGATCAGTCCCTTGCAAAAGTTGAACGGAAGAATGAAATTATGACCTCCTTTCACCCATCATTTCTAAACCAGTACAGTTCAGCACATGATGTTGGGCATAGGGTAAAGAGGCGCAAGCACAAGTGGAACGTGTAGTTGTACTCCTACAAGTAGTTGTTGAGATTAGACTGCAGAAGACATAATACGATGCACCATTGGTGGCGGCACCCAACTTGCATCACAGTCAGCGTGTTTGAACCTACTCGGCGTGAAGGGGGAAAACTCTAGGCTCTTGGCAGCCATTGTAGCTGGCTCAGTTCTTGCTGGTGAGCTCTCTCTTATGTCTGCTATTCCAGTTGGACAACTTGTCAAAAGTCATTTCAAGTATAACAGGTCTAGCAGAGATGTAACAAAGACGTCCTCTTAAAGAATGATTTGGAAGGGGAAAAAAAAAACTATGTCCCAATTTTACTGTGGTCATAATCTAAGAGGGCATGTGACTGTGAAGATGCCACTACATGTGGTGTTTATCTAGTGTGAAAAATGTTTGTTGTATGTAGGCCTTCTTTCTTTGTTGTGGCTTTATCTTTGATGGTATTACTATTTCCTTGGATATGTATACCATTGTTCTTTTCTAGTAGTGTATCTATCATCTCAGAATGAAAACGCAATGTTTCTCGTGACTTTGGTTATTGTTCTTTTCTCTTCTTTTAGAAGAGAAAGTGATTTTTTTTTTCTTTTGTCTTCTAAAAGAAGAGAAAGTCTTCAAGGAAACTTGTGACAAATTCAACATTGCAGGGAAAGTTGGGTTTTAGGTTAGCCCTACAAAATTGGAGGAATGAATTTATTCACAAGTGTAATGAGATGGATTTTCTTAATGTGGTCCATTCATGATGGATGCACTCAAATCACAAAGAAAATCTTAGTGCACTGGTCATTCACAGCTTTGCTGCTGCTATGCATACATGATACATATGACCACGCCCTTTACAAATAATATGGCATATATATAATATATGACTTCCGGTGAAAAGAGATTCAAGGGTTAGATTTAAATGCATCAAACAAAATCAATGTATCCATTTTGGAAGCAGAAAATGAACGAAAGGATCAGCCACACTAGTCATATATCGCCATGTATTTGAGCATGCTAAAAAATACAGATTTTAATCCCACTTTACTGTGTTCCCAAAAAATCGTTTGAAATAGGCAATTTAATCATACCGTTACTTATGAACTCAGATCTTGCAAGTAGTGCTCTTCTACCAACGCTGCCATGCAACCTTTGATGCAGTCTTTCTATCTCCACCAACTTCTTTTTTAAATTTCAAAGATGAGGTAATTCTAACATCATTTACATGCACTAGGCTATTAACAGATCAAACTAAGTTCCAAGATGCTTCAACTTTTCCTGCAGCCTTGACAAATTGCAAGGGGAGCCCTGCGTCAGTCATTGTCCTCATCAGTTTCCACAATATTTGAACACCTCGGCCTCCTTGCTTTTCTCACAGCACGCGCACTGCTAATTTTAATACGCACAGGATCACCACAGCTTGTCTTCTTTCTGTTCAAACCCATGGATTCGTGAGTAGCTAGACCCTTTGATGCAGTCTTTCTATCTCCACCAACTTCTTTTTTCAATTTCAAAAGATTACTTTGCGATTGATGGTTTGCTCTAAGAAGGTGCCGCAAGTGGTAAATCGGATCAACGTAGCAGGATGATATAGAAACAGTTCCTCTGATATGCATTGGCTTCACAAGGCGAACAAACTCTTCGATCTCAGAATAGCATGAATGATCTGAGTACGGCACTGTGTACATATACTCATTAATCTTTTCAACTGATCTGTAATACTTGTCTGTTCCATTTGTGCCATTTATCACAGGATCGGACTGCTTCTCCTCCTGGGGTCTCACAATCCCTGGTAGACCAGAAGGCATGATTCCTATTGTTGGGCGCAAAGTTCTATTTAATCCCTCTACAGTGTCCACTGTATAGCTGTAGCGAGGAACAGCTCGTACTCTTGTCGCTGAAGTTTTGGTGGTAAAGACGTCAGGCAAACCAAGAAGGTGCATAGTTTGCAGACGTTCTGGCCACACACATATCTTGCAATAAACAAGCAAAGAAAATATAAATTCTATCAAGTTATGGACCATAATAACCATGACAATAAATCCTACTCTACAGTTATAGGTTTATCATGAATCGTAAGTTAATTCAACAGCATTGAGTTCCATTTTCATTTCAATACTCAATCAATGAAATTGGCCAATTCAAATCAGAAAAAATAACTGACAAATACAATGAAGTTAGTCATACTTACTGTTTTTAACTTAATGGATTATTGGATTCGAGGATTAATAGATGCATTCTTATGTCAAACTAGTGTATTAGGCATTAGCTACTATCTGTGAATGTAAATTACGTTTTGAACACAAGGCAATTCAAAGCAAAGCCACAAACTCCATTTGTCAAACTCAAGTGTTGTTTCATACCTTGATCTTCAGCGTGCATGAAATGTGAGTCAAAAGTTGCTCTTTTCCAAGATTGTTGATCCCAATGATAATGTCACAGTTAGGATGTGATGTAATAATGTCTATAACCTGCAACCACCATAAACATCATTTCATCAGCAATAATGACATGCTTGATCTGAATAATGCATTAACAGAGGTTGTTCAGCACCCAACAACCCATGTTTCATATGATATGAACCGGACATGAATTTTTGTGAAACATATGTTTAAAATGAAAAGGATAGGTTACATCACTTTCTCCCTGATTACTGCTACCATCACAGCTTGTACAATCTTCCATTCTATACTTTATAGTTTAAAAGATGATTCCCCACATTCAAAAAGTGGAGCAGCTTGCACAAATCTATATGCAACAATCATAGTTAGTAAGTTAAATTTGTGTTTTTAATGTCATTAGAAGTTTGAGTATTATTTCAATCAAATCTGGAGCCAACAATAACAAATGAATGGCGGACTGCAGATGGTTTGAGACTGTTGATTATGATACAAGGATATTCACCTGTTGAGCAGCAACATCTCGAGAAGGGAAAGAATACAAAGGGTTACAGTAGGTATTATCCAGGTGGAGGACATCAACACTGGCACCGTTAAGAGCATCCAACAGCATTGTTCTTGCCTTCTGTGCCTTGTCATCAGCTGCTTCCCAACGAAAATCACCGGTATATAGCACGTGGCCGAAATCCCCCCGAAACAAGAACATAACGGAACCTGTTGATTGAGCAATCAAGTCAAAGGCTGCTTCACACATGTCAGCAGATAAAATCTATAATTTCAGGCTCATAAGCTCACTGTATATTGTACTCCTACTCCTACATGCATTTCCTGAACATGATTGAGTTGCATTTTGGATCATACTCAAAATTTCAGATTCTTTAGTGAGATAGGCAAGTCGCAGAACTGTTATCCACATAAAAATCCATATGTAAGCAGATTATTGAGTTTCCCTAATGATATACATACTACAGCTCAAGCAAGTCGTTAAACACGATGAAGAGCCAGATAGTTGAAAATCACAAATTGACACATTGAAAGAGCAACACATAACAAAATTGGCAAAATGACAGTAGAAAAAACGGTTAGAGGAGAGTGAAATTTTGAAATTGGTGTCTGATAACGTCGTACCAGGACAGTGAAGAGCTTCGATGGGCATAAATTGGACGAGGGAGGGAGATCCGGTGGAAGGGGAGCGCAAGGAGAGAGAGTGCCAGGAGCCGACGTCGACAACACGAAGCAAAGAGACGTCGAAATCGGGGAGCTGGAAGGGGAGAAGCCTGGCGGTGATACGAGAGCAGAAGAGGGGGCCTTTGGTCCAGGAGGAGGTCAGACCGCTCGCATGATCCGCGTGGAGGTACGTTAGGAAGTACGCTTGGCTCCCCTCCGACCACCGATCCACCGCCACCATGCCACCTTCCATCAACCCAAGCTTCCACTCACAATTCGCAGAAGATGGAGTCTTCTCTTTCACTCTCACCCCTTCCTTTTTCTCTTTAATATTTTGGTGGTGTGGCGGTGCAAAAATCATGGAACAAAAACAAATAGTTGAAAATGACAGAAGATAGAGAATATTCAGTATTAGCACAACAGAAACATATTCTAAGTGTAATCTCACATTGAATTATGACAAGCAAAAATGACACAGCAAATAGCACATACAGAAGATAAAGCAACCCTATTGTCCATAACCTCATCAACTAAGAATGGTCAAGACTACAATCAGATAATAAATCATAACAAACAATTACAGCTGTCATCATTATTGTCAACCTGATTTTACAAGAGAATGTTAGAAGTTGAACTTACTGGTTGGTGATTTAGTAGAGTGTTTGCTTAATTTGGAGAGCTAGTCCTTCAACACTGAGGTTGTATTGGATTCCAACTCCATTGTCTGTTCTGTTTCTAGTAAGAAAACGAGAAGCATGAGGATGCAGCTATCACTTAAGCTGCCATAAATCATCAATAAACTTTGATTAAATGAAAAAAACCTGTCAGATTTCTACTCTAATCAAAGAAGCATTGGATCATTTCAACAAATCTGACTAAGAGAAGCCCCACAACAATAGTTTCTTTACAAAAAATGCTTTTACGAAGCTAAAATTGAGATTATGCTGCTCTCACCTGCTTTAACCTTCTCAAGAGCGTCAAACAATGCTCTCTTGCGCTCCTGAGTAAACCACTGAAAATAGAAAAGAAAATCAGAAAACATCTTGCAACGAACTGTTCCTAATCAGCACAAGACAACCCCTAAAACCTAAACACCAGAAAATAGAGGAGATTTGATAGCAATCGCATGGATCAACTAAATACAATCACGCCAAAGCAAAACCGGAATGGAAAACACTCAAATTATGCACAAATTCGAAACAGGCACAATAAACACTCAAATTATGAGCCAAAACCGAGTGAAACATGTAAGCAACTACAATCATACTACACTAACCTCTCCAATTGTTGTGAAGAACCTTCTCCAGCAGAATGGAGATAATGATAATGGCAGCTGGTTTTTAGCAATGTCTGCGTCGAATGAAACATGTAAATCAGCACTGAAACCCTAAATTCAGGAGCGATTATCCAAAATTAAAAAACGAAGAGATCGAGAGGAAGGATTGCCTTTCTGAAGTTTGCTAAGATCGTTGGAGGTGGGAGAGGTTGCCGATCTCGGAAGGGAAGGTCCCGTTGAGGAGATTGTAGAGGAGGTTGAGACAGCGGAGGTGCTGGAGGCGTCCGATTGGCCGGTGAGGTTGTTGTAGGAGAGGGAGGAAGGAGGCGGTCGACAGTCGAACTCGCCGGGGAGGGGAGCTCCAGGCTCGACACTCAAATATTGGAGCGGATTTTTTCAGAAACAATAAAGCATGTCAATATATATGTAGCTAGCCAAATTTAAACCATCTATGTAGCTAGCCATGTCATTAAAGAATCAAGTTTAAAGACTGTATATATATCCTAACATGTAAAAAGAACACTTACAACAAACAAACTCACTTGTAGTACAAACAAAGTCCATTTACTTGTATACAGTGATATCATTTATTTATAATAGAAGAAGGAAATAGAGGTGGATTGAAAATCCTCCCCCAAGCTCGACTGTGATATTCATGCCAAACAAAGTCGATTAATTACTTCACAATCACACAGATATTTTATGCTTAATTAAGATAGATTCTTCCATCCAGAATTTAAAAGATAGACAAAATCATCATAAAGAACATTAAAAAGGAAAATAAATAAAAAAAACTTTAAATAATAAATATTAGTAAAATTTACCCGCTCAAAAGATAGATTCATTTCATATATCAAATACTGATTCGTTCCCCTTAGTTTTGATGCAATTGGCAGCAGAAGAGGGGCAGATTTGAAGTTCCGGGAAAACAAGGCTTTCCACAAAGTCATATGCGAAATGCGAGGTGAAATTAAAGACAAAGTCTGATGTAAGAAGGGCTTGAAGTCTGGTCCGATAGAAGTGGCACCCATCTCTTATAGGCAGAAGATCATACGACTCGAGCCCGGCTCGATCGGTCGATGCAAGAGCCAAGTTGAAGTAGTCTACAGAGAAAGGAAACTGAATTTTAAACATCTTACTCCATATCCCGCCTTGCATCACCCACAAACCGACACAGCCGTCATGGTCAGCAGCATTAGGGCCGAATTGGTCCCCTACAAGTGAAAGGCAGTCTTTCCACCTACAAAGAACGAGGTCACCACTGTCCTCCTCCAACACACCAGGCAACTCTACGGTACCCAACTTCTCCTGCAAGAAATCAAAGCAGAGTACAGCGTGATGCCTCTTCATCCGCCTTCCCGATCCCGAGTCGGAAACCTGAGTCCAGAACACCCCGAGGAAATGCGCTGCTACTCCGTCTATAAGCACCAATGGAGTCCCAAGTACAACCGAGCAGTCTCTGTTTAGGCCCCGATACGGTTCCATGCCCGTGTCTTGGACGAAAAAAGAGCAATCTTTCTGGCCTCTAAACAGAAGAACACCACTTTGAAGTCATGGCTGCAGGGCTCGATCCAGAAGGCGCAACACTTGAAGCGTATGTCGCGGGCCGACCACCTCGCCTGGAGCTCGGGGGGCAGAGGAATCCTCATGAGCTGATGGGTCGAAGGGTTCCAAAGCATGAGCTTCTTCCTGTAGTCACAGATGCACACCACACCATGAAGGCAGTTGACAAGGCACAGCCGGTTTTCCTTTTTGGCTCCCACCGCATCCGGGAGGTTTTCGACAGCAAAGGTTTGGGGATCAAGGACGGTGTACGCGGGCTTCTCGGGCTTCTTCTTGTGTTTCGTGTGTTTCATCAGAATGCGGGGCTTTTGGAGAGACAGGTGGGCTAGAATGAACCATTTGGAGGAGATGAGTTGCTTCCACCCTTTGCACACACATTGGCATCGGATGAGGGTCTTCACGGGTAAGCGCTTTAGGATCACACTCAATTCGTCTTCAGTTATGCAGTCCGACATTCGGATGAACAAAGAAAGGGAGGATGAGTAGAGGGAAAATGGCCATGGGAAGGGAGCAAAATGGGTTGAGATGCGTAGTATGTAAGGAAAAAGATGGCATATCTTAAATGTCCTAAAAGGATTACAAGATCTCAACTTTCCTAAAATTATGCTGCAATTTATTGCCTAAGATATGATATCAATATACTATCATGTTTAAAATTCAATTTCACTCCTCCTAACATTCCAAGTACTACTTGGAAGAAATGAGATTAGCTGGACTGGCCAAGCAGAGAAATTAATTAGTCAGAAGTGAAGATCAAATACAGCTCATGACATCAGAACAAAAGAATTTGTGTACAGAGCATGTCAAGTATCTATCATGGGTCAAAACTTACCATAGTGGTGTCGTGTCTTCCTCATCGCTCTGCTTTTCACATACTTGTGTCATCTCCAAATTCAGCTTCAATACTGGCTAATTAAGGTTCAAGGGTCACCATCACTCTTGATCACCTATAGTCAAAGAGATGATGGGTCAGCACTGAGGATTCACATACATTGATCCATCAATAAATGATTATTTCACAAAATTTGAAAATTTCAGGTATACACAAAAGCCTTGGAAGCTAGAAGACCAGAACCAGCCTAAATGTGCCATAATAAAATAAGGGTTCAGAGGCACAAGAAAGAATGCAACAGAACAAGTATGAAATGCATGGATAAATTCATTCATTATTTACCAAGGAAATGTACCAAAAAAAATACTCTGTTTCTCTTCCAAGCATGTTGAAAGAACATTGCTACGGAGCTATAAGTCTTCTGAAATTGGAATAATCCAAGGCGCCTGCATTTCCATAGATAAGACTACAAGCATGTTGACTCAACATGCTTGTACAAGAGTACAACAAAGTATGTTTCAAATGCGTTCGATAAAACTTCAATACAACTATTACAACATATCTACTCCAGATCGGTCTCTTGAAAGATTAGCACAATTCTTACACAGCAAACGATCTCTTTAATGGATACGCTTGCAAACTCACTCTATCCAATTCAAAACTTAATAATATAGCTCATACAAGAGTACAACAATACTACAATACAACAAGCTCGATCATCCTTCTCCCAAGACTCATAATCACATCACTTTGTGTCCACCATGGTAGTTCCAACCATGAAGAGTAACACGCGGATTCACTCCAGGAGGCACCTCGAACATGATATTTACAGGCATTGCCTCCCCAGGAGCCAATGAGAAGTAGTTGTCTGAATAATGCACAGGAAGAATCCTCGAGTCCTCGCCTTCCTTGTGCTCCTTCATTGATTTATGAACAGAGAAATTCAGGAAGAAAGCCACCCCCGTGTCGCCTCCATTCGTTTCAACCACTCTCAAACCGTCGTCTTTTCCCCTTCCAATCTTCCTATACATCCTCTTGAAAAACCCAGCTTCAGGCTCTGCAGACGAAGCGTCTTCTTCTTCTTCCTCGGTTCTTAGACAAAAGTTATTTTTACACAGTGGGTGATCGTTTTGATTGGGTTTCTTCGAGATGTTGGCCACATTTATTTGCAATTGGTAGGTAGACCCGGTGATGGTAACATTAGAGGTTATCTTAAGTGGGATTTTCTTAGTTCTGTAAGGCTCGAGCAGCTTGTAGTCGCCACCTGGCAGGTGTAACCAGTAGAAGTTTCTAGATAGGATCCCGTAATCTGACCTCTGATAGAGTTTGAGCAGAACAAAGTATACAGGCTTTGGGTTCTTAGATTTAGGGTACTTCATCTCAGCAATATGTGTCGTCTTTTTAGGAGGCACTAAGAGATCGTCATGGACCTTGTAAAATGGACATTCCCCTTCCAGATCCCATACTGATACTTCTACAGCTACATCAGATAGTTGTTCTGCCGTTGTATTAACAACCTAGCCGAAGAAAAAGAGCTTGTTATCCAGAGATAAGCTGCAGCTGTGGTGGTTTTTGCAGAAGTAAAATCCATAGATATTCACTAGATTTATTAATTTAGGATTTAAATTTATTTATAGGATTTATCTTTCTTATGTAGGGTAGTAGTTTGACTAGTTTCTAAATCTGGATTCTTATCCTATGACTACTTCACCAGGAGGAAACATGAAACCACACAGAAACCCCAAGAAAATATGTATATTACCTCGATGAAATAATTATCGAGATTCAACTGTACATGAATGGGTTCTGCAGCCGAGCGGCAGCCGTAGAAGCCAGCTGTCTGGTCAAGAAGATGATCATAGAACTGACCCCTGAGACCCGGCCAAGGATTCTGAGTCTTCCAGATCAAGATTCCTGTAAATTTAGTCCACATATGTGAATTCCATCCTTCCAGAAGAGCTCTATATTGAATATAGTTCACAAGTTGAGCCTGAGAGGACGAGAAAACATTATGGATACATTGAGAACCACGATGAAAGTAATTTAGGTTTTGTATACGTGATGGAGAGAGAGCTGGGCTTACCTTAAGGCAGAAGTCATCAAGATCTTTTGGTGTACCATACTTTAATATCTGATCATGAACCTTCTCGGGTTTAGAATACGGAATATATTTGTGGTATTCCCATATTGGGTTTGGTACTTCTTCTATATACCCATTTTCAAGTTTTTTAAACAATGGAATCGCCCACCCTTCTGGAGGCATGGTAGCTCTAATGGTAGCTGCAACTGGCATTCCCACTGATCCAAGCTCAGGGTTAAACCCGTATTTGTAGTAGTCATCCTTGAAGAAATCCTCAGGGTTCTGGATTTCGTAAGGACCATCAGTAAAATCTCCTTCTCCATTAGCAAATCCATCCCACATCGACCCTCTAACATAAATTCGAGTACCATCAAGAAATTGACTAGGATCTTTGTCAGATATGACCCCACCACCTTCAACAGGTTTGTCAGTATCCTTGAGGCTCACAAAATGAGGATGAAGCTTTAGATAATCTTTGAGCGCATTATTAATATCATCTGGTGGAATCTGTTCATTTCCACCCACCCAAAGAGCAAGACTAGGATGATTTCTTAGAAGTTTGATGGTGTCCCTTGCACAGAGAAGGAACAGGTCGTGATCAAGTGGGCCATCAAGGTTTGAAATAGGATCTCCTCTCCCATCTACATCACCAGTAATCCAAAATTCTTGCCACACCTGCAAGGTTATTTCATGATCAGTCATATGCTAAAAAATCAAATATAATCTATAGCACCTAGTCTAAGGTTGTATTTGGTTATCTATTTAAACTAATTTACATGCTAGGAAGTAGCTGAAATATTGAAATTAACAAGCTTTGGTTGCTTGTACAGAATAAATTACTTTTAGCTTTAATATTAGTTACATGTAACAGCTACCTTCCACATACTACATTTAGTGGTTTATGGAGTTTATAGGATTCAAAAATTCAAAACCGCCCCAAATTCTTATTGTACTAAGAATATATGCACCTTTCACGTGTAAATAAAAGCAGTGTAAACTAGTTGTATACGAAAAAATCCTATCTAGTTTATTTTTTTAACTTCAACTCATTTTCCACCTACTTGGTAAATTGAACTAGCCATCAAACTTAAGCTAGGACTTTAACTTATACAAGACAAAACACCCTAAATAT
Source organism: Polygonum maritimum (assembly GCA_963924305.1). Classification (NCBI taxonomy): domain Eukaryota; kingdom Viridiplantae; phylum Streptophyta; class Magnoliopsida; order Caryophyllales; family Polygonaceae; genus Polygonum; species Polygonum maritimum. Next base: position 38,690,080 of record OZ002728.1, read on the forward strand.
TGCACAGAAAACTACAAGAATGCAGGCAGACATGCATTTTTGGGGGGAGGACGTAAATCTTGAGTGTATGGAGATGAGTAGCTTACTAGAAGACCATATATGTCACAGTATTTGTAGAAATCTGGTCTCTCAGCCAATCCTCCACCCCAGCAGCGCAACATATTAAAATTCATATCTGCATGGAATTTGATGTCTGTTTGGTATCGTTTCTTGGAAAGCCGCAGCAAACCATCTGACACAGTCCAGTTACCACCACGGATGAAAACCGGTTGTCCATTTACCTTGAACATCCTGCAAAATGTAGTATAACATAAAACTAGCACTTGAGTAAATGTAGTTCAATTCCCCGATTTCTAGTATGTAATACCTGCCACCAGTTCCTTCATCGATATGAGACTCAATTTTGCGAAATCCAAATAGATGAGTCCACATATCAGACTCTCCGAATCCTTTGACATCAACAGTAATATCCACATGGTACAGAGATTGCTTTCCCATACCATTTGGCCACCACAAATTTGGCTTGTAGAAAAAGAGCTACATGTCAATGCAATAACATCTCTCAGGCCTATATTAGATATAATGTTCAATCCACAAGCTACAAACCAACCATAAACTTGTAACGACATACGAAAATTAAATAAAGCATATTTTGAAAACCAAAAAGAAAAGAAAAAGAAAAAGAAAATTGTGAATTACAGATAAAATGGCCAATACTTCTTAAGAGGCATAGATTGCCTATAATAGGTCCTTCTAGATTTAGATAACTTCGACCAAAAAAAGGTACTTCTAGATAATTTGCAGGAACATACAGGAGATACAAAATTCAAGGCTTACAGACGGACCTCAGGAAATGTATATTGAATGCGTGCCCCAGGAGGAATGGAAATATGCTGAGTCTGAAGATGTTCTATCAAGCAAACATTTCCCTCAAGTTCAGTTGTAACTTGGACATTCAAAGAACATTCAGCAATCCATCCGCTCCTATTCTCCAATTCAGTAGTAGTGTGAAGATAAACCCTCTTGTAGTCGTCAAAAAATGTTGAGACCAAGTGAGGATCTATTATTTTCACCGGCTGCATTTGAGGGACATGTGTTAATATCTTGAGCCAAACAAGGACATCATGATATAAGATTGTTTCAAAGCTAGAAGAAATTTGATGGCATCAAACATCTATTCTGCCATCAGTTTTAATACGGATATGAATGGAGAGACATCTATACTCACCCCTGTGACTGAAATGGACACCTCATCCCAAATACCAGTGTTCCTATCTCTGATATATATGTAAACACATAATTAGTACAAATACATTTATACACAGTATTAGGTCCATAAGAAGGAAACCAAATGGTCAAGCAGGGCAAATCTAGTATGTGAACATCAACTTAGTAACGCTGACTTATCTAATATATTGATCTAAACAAAGAGGATAATACTAAGTACTTTGCTACAGTTCTAGGAAGCAATGATTATTTACCAGCAAAACTTCTACAATGGCACTTGACAGGTAATGATCATTATAACACAATTGAGGTAATGATTTAGTCACCTTATAGGGGCCATCCAATCCCATCCCTCAACATACTGTGTTGCAACATCCTTTCCAATCTAATGACAGTACGAAAGGGGAAACAATGAGCCCAAAATAGAATGTTAGCAAGTAGAACATCATTTTCTTTCAATAATCTCCTCTGTGTATTTGCACATTATTCTTATAAACCAGATTAAGGACATTGTAATTATAGCATGTTTAAAATCTCAATATGCTCTCATAAAAATAGTTCTCGAAAATTAGCATTGTTAGTATCATCCACCTCATGATCGCCACCTTGGCCTCCTTCAGGAGGAATTGTTCCTGGATGATCAGGAGGGTGAACAAGAACAGCAAGCAGGTTCTGACCACGTGGGTTCAAGATATCTGTGACATCAAGAGTGTGTCTTCTAAACATGCCTTTGGGTAAAACCATCTTATGCCCATTGAAATAAACCTCAGCTGAGTAATTAATGCCACGGAAATTCAAATCCACATGCTGACTTCCATCCTGGAACAGTTTGTGTAGGGACGTCAATACGTGAGTACCAGAATTTCCCTTCTGCCTTCAGTATATTAACTCAAAGAGAACGATCACAAAATAACAGAGTAAGAAGGATGACCATGTAGGGAGATGTCAGAGTACATGATTAAGAACAATAAAACTGTGAGCATGTTCTTAGGCCTAAAAATTGACATGCGATAACCTTCTTAATTTTAAACTAGTTCTGAGCCTGTTCTAGATGTTCTATACATGGGCCATGTCGTAAAAGTGAAACCTTGTCAATTTTCACCCTTGGGAATCAGTACCAGGGTAAGAATGCAGCATAAAGCAGTAGTGTATTGCATTACTCACCAGCTCACACTTGAATGTTGTGACGAACCAAAATGTATAATACTCTCTCCCGGAATCAGCAATGTCAATTATACTCTCATTCTCCAAACCATAAAATGGGTCAGGTACAACTTTATTCTTCACAAGGGTCGCCAACACTCTGTTCATCAAGATAGTCCATCAGCATATATGTATAACAAGAAGTAAACCCACTATGGACATGTTTATGAAGAACACTACCACAGCCACAATTACACAAGTTCAGAGCAAGACCTCTTGAAATAGTTGAACACCACAGGCACAATTAACACCCTACCACTTTCTATATTGGAAATACACAGCTCGATAACATAACACTAGTTCAGAGCGATAAATTTATTTACAGGATCATCTTCAGCTGCTAATCCAGCCTAGTTTCCATTGACATTGCTATCAATGGAACTTCCAAAAAAGAAACACCACACACCACATATTTGACTATGGAAACGCATATCAGCAACAAAAAGAAGCAAAAGAAAGACAATTCAATTGACTCTGATGTCAGAAAGAGAGAGAAAGGATTACGTTCCGGGAACAACGGCGTCCATCCAAGGGGAGGTGGAGCCGGAGGGGGGATGAGTAGTGGTAAGCTGCACTCCGGTAAGGTCGACCTCGGTGGATCGAGCTGCTAACCAATCGCAATCGAGCACTCTTTTCCCTATCTCCGCCATTGTTGCACTTCTCTGACAAATAACCCTAGCTCCTCGGACGATCAGCTGGAGAAGAAGCTGATAATGATAATCGGCGAGATTGAGAGCTCGAAACCTAAATCCTTTCCGAAGCTATACCAACTTGCCCCAAAATCATCAAGCTTATATGAATTCGTTCATCTTACCACAATATGGCTCCTTCCATCTTCGTGATGGTTCGTTGTTCTATTAATTCGTCATTAAGCAGTCGCCCCTCGTTGGATTTCCTTCATCACGGTACCCCGAGCCACCGACATTTGATTTCCACGTGTATTATCCAAACCAATATAATAATCCACATTAATAATACATATTTATCAATAGGATAGGATAAGGATAGGAAGAACTTTACTTAATACAAATGTTCCTAAATCATCAATATATATATATTATAAAAATCGACCGTTTTCGAGCCACCACTTTGATTCTGGTCCCACCTCATATTATCTTTTGAACATATTCTGATATAAAATCAATCAATATATATCTAAAATTACGATATCCATTTATCGTGCTAATTACCTTATCTTGCTTGGTCATGATACGGTCAAACTTGCTAATAAACAAGTGAGCCGAACTTTCTTAATTCATTTATCTTTTGAACATGGGTAATTTATAAATTTAGTCAAACACTAAAGAGTTTTAACTTTTTTTTTGGTCGAACTAATCAATCAGTAATATCAATCAATCAATCATCAATATTTTTTTTATATTATAAAAGCCGACCGTTTTCGAGCCACCACGTTGATTCTGGCCCCACTGCATATTTGATAAAAAATAACTTTTATTTATGTTATTTCAATTAATCTAATTTTATTTCTTATCATCTATTTATGTAAAAGATGTGATCAAATTTTCAAAATTTGGTAAGCTATTCTATCTTTTTAATATATCACTTATCTTTTCTAAAGTTGATTTTGGACCCACCTTATTTCTATCTTTTTATTTGTGGTATTTCAATTAATTTGATAAATTTATATTATCTATTTATGTAAAAGATATATTCAAATTTTCGAATTTTGGTAAGACATTCTATCCTTTTTAATATATCACTTAATTGAAAAACATGATTCTAATATATATCTTGAATTTTTGAAATATAATTACTATGAACTAATTATATTTGATTTATTTAATTAAATTTAGAATTTTTAAGATAAAATTTTACATTATTTGTTAATGGAAAGACTAATTTTTATACTTTTTTATTTGATCTACTTGAATAAATTTAGCATTTTTAAGATTAAGTTAATTATTTTCTATATTTACATTATCTACTATATTTTTTTACCTATTATATTTGATTTTTTTTCTATCTTGATAACAAGTTTGATTTTTTAGTCAAATAATAATTTTGATTTATATCTTGATAACATACATCTCTTTCATAATTTTACTTATTTACAAAATAATCCCATAAATTTTCTCAAATTATACAAACACCCCTTATTTTCTTAATACAAACATACAAATGGTCGTTTTTTAACCAACACATAAATTTTGACCCGACATCATATATCAAAAAAAAACTAATTTTTATTATTCGCATTATATAGGGGTTTCCTATTGAATTTCTTCTTATCTACTTTTAAGAAAAAACTTTTGTCAATTATTAATTCTTAAAGCATTACATGAAAAAATCTTTCACAAAAAAATTAAGAAAAATCTATGAATATTGGATTCAACTTATTTCTTTAATACAAGTAAATTTTTGGTTTCTGACAATTTCTATTAAATTTTTATAAACTTTATCAATTTATTAGTTGATGAATTTTTTAATTATTTTTACATTTATGATAGTCGTTATTAATATATGATAAAAATTGTAAGTAAAAGATCGATTTACATTCTTATAATCAAGTTTTATAAAAATATACAAATGAGTGAAAAAAATTATGTCTTATATATATTTTTTGGGTTATATGAACTTCAAAAACAATATCACGCTTTTTAAAAAATTAAAAAACATGTTTATGTAATAATACTTATATAATATTTTCCATATAGATATATAATTTTATTTTAATATTTTTAAGTGAAATAGTCGTGCATGGCACGACAGGTTAAGCTAGTTATTCAGATAACAACGTACAGTATTTTATATAAAAAGCTACACGAACTTAATCAAAATTTCTTTTGATTTTTTCTTAACCAATCAAAAAGCGTACATTTGTATTACACATTTTCGTTTGAAAATTTCAGATAATGATTTATTAACTAGTTACAGTACGTTATTTGTTATTGTTTCATTTGATGGAGTAAAATTCAAGCCCGTCACTACCTCACCCTTGATGTTTCGTTTGATGGATTAGATGATTCAAACCCGTCATTTGATGGAATTTCAAAATGTTTTCTACGATGTAATGATACAAAACACGTTCAATTTCTGCTTTATCGAATCAGCTTTACACTTTTGAGTGATTGATTGCCAATACAAGCACACTATTGCCCACACCAGCTCCAAACGTCAGAAAATGGGGATAGCTGGGATTCAGTTTAAAACTGAATTTGGCATCAGGGTTTCTCCAAAGGCCTGGTGTTCTCCCATAGCCATTCTCGCGCGGAGCCATCCACCAACGGTGAAACCTGTGACGGACATTTAAGGTAAGCGGGAGTTTTGTTGAACTCATTTGTAAAAGAAAGTAGACAGCTTGAGTTTTTCACCTTCTCCCAGACTTGTGTGTGGTATTCATTAAGCCAGAGAAGTTCAGCATTTGACAGCAAAGATAGGTCCACCATTTTCCTCTTCATTAAAACAAGAAAATTCAGAACATTTTCAGCATATCAAGATTCAGGAATCAAATTTGAGTTCAGCATTTGTACCTGAATAGGGACATATGTAAGCTTTTCAAATCCCAGGAATTGGATGCCTCCATAGCGATTAGGAGTTTCAATCTCTTTCACACAAAGAAGATTCTGCACAAGAAAGGTAAATCAAAGCTTTTTTAGTGTGCACTCCAAAAATTTAACAATTTTAAGTTGGTAGAAGCATTGACAATCGAGGTGAATCATGTTTGTATACCTCAATACGAATACCAAAAGCGTGATCTTCATAGTATCCAGGTTCATTACTCACAATCATGCCCTCTTGCAATGGCATTAAATTCCCAAACCGGAAACTTATACTTTGAGGACCCTCATGGACATTCAATGCAGCACCAACACCATGGCCAGTGCCTACCCACCACAGAGAATATAATTTTGCAACAGTTGAAAGAGCCATTTTTACTAGGACCAGTTTTGTAAAGATAATTCAAGTGCATGAATTATACCATGGCGATAATCAAGTCCGACTTTCCACAAAGAAGAACGAGCAAATGCATCCAACACAAATCCAGGTGTGTTCTCAGGGAATACAGCCTGGTCAAGAGCTATATGCCCCTGCAAACAGAAACCCAAATATATAAGTTGACCGAAGATCCCGTAAAAGAAACAGATATTCAAGTTACTGCAATCATAGAAAGAAACAAAACAGAAAAAGGGTACGATATAATAATGCGATCAATTTTTCTAACCTATTAGAAGAATCCTGAATTAGCAAGGTTCTCTTAGATTTATATTATTTAGGATTTGAATTATATAACAAGATTCGCATTGTTTGTAAAAAAAATGATTCTTATCATATATGCCCTTATGGAATAGGGTGGAAAGACCGATTCATATACATTTTGCACAAAATACTCATATGAGAAGCAAGGAGAAAGCTAGAACCTGTAGAACTCGGGTAAAACAGTCCTTTTCCCTAGCCGTTGGCTCACCAAAATGTACAGTCCTAGTTATGTCAGTTGTACCATCAATGTATTGTGCTCCACTATCTAGTAAGAAGAGTTGCTTGGCGTCCACAATGCTACAGGTATCTGGTTCAGCTCTATAATGTATGATAGCACCGTTTGCCCCAGAACCTAGAAGGAGAGAAACGTCAAAGATAGATTTTTGAAGTTGACTATCATATGCAAGCCAGGTCAACAAAAAATACATATTTTAGTAGCAAACAGAAAATAATTCTAAGAGAATTTTCCAACAAGTGGTATCCTTATAAGGGAATTTAAGTACCATTTGCTAAAACTGAAGAAGAAATATACCACTTATAGTGTCAAAGCTTGTATCTAGAAAGCCCTCCTGCTTTGAACGAAACACAAGAAGTTGGTCAGAAACTTCAACCTCTGTCAAAACTGCACCTCCATGTATGCTTTTCTCCAGCCAGGACCAAAACTCCACTAGAGCTGCAGCATCTCTGTACAGTCAGAAGATAGAGTTATAGGCTATGGCAAATGTATTTTCTAAAAATTGTAGTGTCCTCTTCTGTGTGTCTCCAACAAAGACATATACTTGGTTGAAAATGTGTTTCTTTATAAACTAAGGATAAATATACCCAATTAAATTGAAATTCAATGAGCAGAAATTATAAGAAAAAACGGCATGTTCCATTCATTCTGACACACTCATCAATAACAATTTTCATTCGAACAAGGAGAATGGAGTGTCAAACTTCATTATGATACTTCCTAGAGTTGGCATCTCCAGTCTAAAAATCAATCAGTACAAAGAACAACTTTTATATATAAAATACCTTAAATGGCAGTTCATCATTCCTTCTATTTCAGATTGATTCTTGATGGCTTTGCCAATTGGGATAGGAGAAGTCTTATGAATAATTGCAGGTCCATCTAGTTGTCCATTAGAACTACCATATCTTCCGGACTTATTTCTTTTGCTGCTTCCAAATTTTCTCAGGTATTTTTCGCAGGCAGAGTCAAAGGTGTTCACAATAGCTGCATTAACAGATGAAGTATCAAGCCAAAGACGGGCCCCTTGATCTGCCAAACTGAAAAAGAAGTTTATATTTAAAAATACACATTGATGAGAAAGTAAGGCTCTATAAGCGACTGAAGAACCTCATCCCTTTATCAACCAAAACCGTATTTACAAGCAATCTTGCAAAATCTGCAGACTTACTTTTCAACAGCATTAAGAACAGATCCGTATGGTTTGATCTCTACTCCTGCTGCCTTTAAGTGATCCATCACCTCTGGGGTGATTTTGCACTCATCAACGAACAATGTTGCTCCTGTAGTCTCAACAATCAGGTACGAGTACATCACTGGTGAATGTGGAATATCATTTCCTCTCTACAAAATGAAAAACAACAAATGAAGGGAAAAAACGAAGAATATTCCACAATACTACAATATTTCAACATACGAAAAAAGGAATAGCAGTAACAGGTACTGGAAAGAAAAGAGATATGAGCACATCTTGTCAGTTTTCTATGAAGAAAATAGGTTCATCTGAATTATTGAGGAAAGATCTTATATAAATTCTTAAATTAAGAGTAAGAGCTCGTACCAAATTCAGCAGCCATGCAATCTCGTCAAGCCCAGAAACAACAATGGCAGAACTACCAGCCGTAGCAAGGTGGGACCTCAAGGAAGACAACTTTGATGAGATGTCTACACCCGCAAACTTCATGTCATGCACTCTCACGGGTTTGTTTGGGGGTTTTGGCCTTTGTTTCCAAATCTCATCAACCAGATTCATGCTGGAAAGAAGCACCAACTGGTGCCTTTTTTTAGACAAATCCTTTTTAAGTTCTTCTGCAGCATCATAAGAAAACAAGAACTGTTCCCTTCACAAAATTAAAAGGAAGTAGCATCAATAGTAGTCAAGATTATTGAATCAAACAAATACTTGCATTTACGAGACGAAATGGAGGCAAGTACATGGAAGGAGATTGCAGTGAAAGAAAAGGACGAATGGTTCAAAATACATGCAATATACTGATGAAATGACATGGAAAAATGACAAATAAGATGCAAAAGATTGAAACTTGTCCAACAATTTTGACTTACAGGGTCAATGCCAACTCTGCAGCCTGAAGGTAAGACATCATTTAGCCATTCAGTAGTTGTTGGGACTCCCATGTTCCCAGAGCGCATGAGTACCCAACTAGAGCTCAGCTGTTTTTCAGCCTAGTGGATAGAAAGAAAGATGGAAACTATGAGAAAGCACTATCCTCAGATATATATATATATATATATATAGCTCAAAAGTTTTGTTATATAGCACAAGGCGAGCAACTGAAGACAATCAACTACAGCATGCAAAGTACAATTTTTCATGCTTGATCATAGGGGACATGCTTTTCAATTATATTCTCTCAATTCATATTGGCACATGACTTTGCAGTTTGCACGACTCAAAGCAACAACACAGGCTAACGGGATAAACGAAATTCATCAATTTGAAAGATTTCAATTCAAAAATTTGATCTTTGTCAAAGTACCTGCAGAAAATAGCGGCCATCAGTCCAGAGGGCAGCTTTATCCTTTGTAACTACAGCAGTTCCGGCGCTACCAGTAAAACCCGATATATACGCCCTCCTCGAATAACAGTCTGCAATGAACTCACTCTGAAACAACAAGCCAATTCAATCCACAATACTCGATGTAAGATACGCCCTAGGTCAAACTCAACGCCGGAAACGGAGAAAACTAAGAAGAAGGGGAAAAAGAAAACCCTACCTGATGAGCATCCTGAGAAGGAATGATGTAGGCATCGATGGCGACGCCGGGCTTGGTAAAGAGCTCACGAAGAGCACGGAGCTTGTCGTCATGGTGATCCGACCCGACTGAGCTGGCGATTGTCTGGAGCTCCGATGAGGAATTGGGGGTGACGGAGGCACAGCTCCTGATTGATAAGCGGGTTGGGTGCAATTGGAGATTTGAATGGGCTTTAGGGGAAATTGGAGGCGGGAATGAAGAGGAGAGGAAATGGAAACAGCGAGAAGGGAAGGAGGAGGGCTTCAGAGAGAGGCTAGCGATGGAGAGAGAGCGAGTCGCCATTGTCACTCGCTCAGAAAATAAAGGAGGGGGTGGATTGATTGTCTATTTCTTCGCTCGTGGTGAAGATAGCGTAATTAATGCATTACATTATAAACTAATTTTGCTTTATAATACACATTTTTAATCAAGGGAGTCAAGTTTGTGTATAGTTTGTCTCGTAAAGAACGTAGAAGCAAACCAAAGGGAGTTGCCTCATGGGATGAGCCGAATGTTTCATATTAACGAGGTCTAGGGTTCAACTCTAACGGAGTTAGGTGCGCTACCTGGATTAAGCTTGACGTAACCAAGATGAAGCTCGAGTGGACAAACAAAAAAATGTGGAAGCAAAAACGCACAACCATGGAATCACGTTGCCAACAAAAAGGCAAGAAATTTGAATCATCAAGGCCTTGAGCAAATAATCACCAAACCATGCATTTGTACTAGTCAAAATACAAGATACAAATTACATAGTGTAAGGTTGGGGCTTAGGAAGTCCAACGGCAACGCCACAAATTAGGGCATTGTCAGGGATATCATACTCGTCCCTTAGGGAGCATTCAGGGGAGAGAACACTTAAATACATTTGCTCTCCCAAGTACTTCCTCTCAAGATTCTCTGACCTTAGATTCCACATTCCTGCATTGTCGAATGTTAGCAAAATGGCTGCCCATGTTCCACGGTAAACCTGGATAGTGTTCCTGCTCGCCGCGTCCATCAAGTTGTAGCCTTTCCTCTTCTCGGGATTCCATCTTCCCGCTTCAATCCTATACACAATCAATACAAACATGATTAACTCATTCTTTTGATAAGGATGATCGAGAGACTGAGAAATTCGAAATGGAAGAACAACACATCTAGCCAATCGATTAAATATCTAGAGGTGGTATCTTGAATTTATGGATTCGATTCCCTTGGACGGTGTCCTCAGCCAAAAAAGCCGTTGAGTTATTAATGCTTTTTTTAATCTTGTTTTACCCTTGACATGTTTATATTCATTTGACTTTTTTTCGGGCCAAAACTATCACACAAACCAGATAAATTAGAGGTTATAATAAAGTTGAATGGATAATAAAAAAAGAGGTTATAAAGTTGAGGGTTTCGAGCTTACGCGACAGCAAAGAAAGAGTAACCATCAAGGTGCCACGACTGAATACTCTTCTCTCGGTTCTCAAACACTATCTCCACAAAATCAGGGTAGTTAAGACTGACAAGGTTAGGCTGGACCGTTATTTGACCGTTACTGTCAGAGCTCGGCTCATCGCCCATAACGTTGTACATAAAAACCCCGTTACTCACTCCAAAGTATTCCGCCAGCTTAACGGGCGTATCCGGATCAACATGAGAAACCCCGTTAACCGCAAACCGGTGCTTCCCATCCACAAGCCCGGCCGAGTTCACGATTTTGATCGTGCGTTGGATCGTGATCGACCCGTAGTGGTAAGAGCCTTGTGGGTTGGGGCGAGCGGCGCTGGCTGTGATGTTCCACCGGAACGAAGGGAATTGGTTGATGGACCACGCGATCCCGGCTGGGGGTTGAGGGACCACGGACGAAGCTGGCTGCTTGGGCCCGGGGGTTTCGTACCTTATGGTTCGGGTTGCGGTGAGCGTTCTCCTGGTGAACCGGGTTGAGGCTACCATGAGGTAGTCTCGGGTCGGGTCTTGGTTGGCGGTTACGAGTACCGAGTAGCATTGGCCCACGTGGATGTCGAGGGAGTCGTAGACGTTTTGGACCGTGTGTGACCCTTCTAGCTCTATGGGCCTCATGTTGTGGCCTTGGATTCGGAAGTTGAGCGATGTCTTCACCCCCGTGTTGCAAATCCTGTACCTGTTGATCATTACATTGTTCTCAAAAGGTTTTTTGTTAGACCAGATTCGTTTCCTTTTTCAGGGTGTTCTCTATATAAGTGTTGTACCTGTATGTCTTTCCGGGCTTCATGGTGAACAAAGGCTCCGAAGAAGGGTCTTTGTGAAGTAAAGATATGGATCTTCTCCATGGACGGTTGTTCCTATGCAGGAAAGCAGCAGCAATATTCCTATTGATGCTAGCTTACCCATTCGTTTGGTTTGTGAAGGAAATCCAGAAACTTGAGCAGATTTGTACAGGGTTTGAAACTGGTGTTGTGCCTCTCCCCTTGATACCCTTGATGATTTAAAGCCCCTAACTCCTCTCTACATATGTTCACCGAGATGAACAGAGAGGAGCAAAGAGATGGGGAAATTAAAACAAAGAAGAAGCCTTTTTTGTTGTCTTCTTCTCTTGACATGTTTTAAGGCGGGTTTCTCGTTTTATACAGATGGCTATGCTGAATTGTCATCCATTCGGATCTTCCACAGGTTCTTCCATAAACTTCGGACCCAACCAGTTTTTTTTTTTTTTTTGTTACAATTTTGCTTTTTTTTTTTTTTTTGAGCCCTGTTACAATTTTGCTGGTTGCAACTCAATACAGCAATGGAATCAATATCATAACTATATACTAAAGCAGAGGTTAGATTTATTATTTAGCCCGACACGTGTCACCATCTCATTGGACAGCATCATTCATCTTTGTTAAAACAAATCAATTTGTTTAATTGGTTAAAATTTGATTATAGACCCCACATTAGATTTTTTCTTATCTATTGATTTACATTCTAATTATTTTCTTAAAAAAAGCTTTACATTTATACATAATTTTGATAGAATGACAAATAATTAAGAAATTATTACAAAAAGATGATAGAATGACTAAATATGCATATTTTAATTACCAAAATATGATAATTAAGATAATTAAGTTTTTTTTGTTGTCAAATGCAACGTATTATGTTAATAATAACTAAATATGCATATTTTATTTTCCTTCAAAGGTTTGTGGATGAACTGATTTTACATTTATACGTATATGGTATGAAACTATAATCAACAGAAATTTAATTGGTTAGAATTTCATTATTAATGGTTCAAATTTAATCGACTTATTTTGTGTCGATTAAAATTTAATTATACTCACACATAAATGTAATACATATATGATATATGCATGTAAATTATTTCAATATTTCATATGATTTGGATTTTGAAATGTTTTCTAAAATTTTTACTAAATAAAAAACAATGATTAACTAAGAAAAATTATTGATTAAGTATTAAATTCAATCATTATTTATACAAAATAAATTAAAATTCAATCATATAAAGCTTTTCTCGATTATAAAAAATTCACATAATTGAAAAATAGTATATAAATATATCATAGAAAATTTAATACATAACATATCATTAAAAAAATAAGTATAAACAAATGCTCAAATCTCATAAGAGTTAAAATTGGAGAAATAGTACATAATTTTACATTTATCCGACTATTATTTTTGTATATGAAAACCCACACAAGTCTAAGTCGTGCCTTCAAGGCACGGGCACTAACACTAGTATACTTCTAAACCTGAAGCAGTTAAGGGCAATTTTGTCATTCAGATTTTATAAATCAATCACCCTAATTTTAATTACTGACTTTTATGCTAATTTCTATCCATTTATATTTATTAGATTACAACTTACTAATAGATTCTATCTTGATTTTCTAAATAGACTAAATTAAATATACATGTGAATCATAACCGTATCCTACTACGTACCAACACCCTATCATATTTCTATATTGTATCATTGTTGTGTGTTATTGGGTGAATCATCGGAGGTTTGTTTCATGTATGGTACTATAATATCATTGGAATTTTTTTCCGATGTTACGCATTTTTCATTTCATCCTGTTTCGGGTTTTTTTTTAAATTATTTATTATAAATCATTACTGAATATTATTTTATTATTAAATATTACTATTTTATCATATTATTATTCTAATAATCCTAAATAATCGGCATTATTAACTCGCTTACTAATCCTAACATGTAAAATAACATGTCATGACCTGACCCGACTTGACCCGTTCACTAATTAATTCGTATGAATAATATTGATACATTAAATTTACTTACAGATTGAATTAATATTTTTTACATGGAAATATTTAATTACACAAAGTATTTCTTAAATTATTTAATACTAAATATGCAAATATTTCATTGCACAAAATATTTCATAATTTCTTAATTCTAAATATGCATATTTATCATAATAATCTGAAATATCAAATACATATGGAGATGATTTTACAATCGGAAATTTTATAAAAGATTATAACTCAATTAAAAATAAACCCAATTAATTAAGTCAGATTGATAAGTTGGTTAGTTTAATTTCAGATTAAGTACAAGGCTAAGATATTATATATGGAGAATAAACCTATTGATAGGGTTGATTCGATAGATTGATCATTTTGAGTTTCGAACTGAGTACAAGTTTGGACTGTTACATATCGAGAATAAACCAATTAATAGGGTTGGTTTAATAGGTTGGTCATTTTGAGTTCGGACCAATCGACTTGACCCGTTCACTAACTAATCCATATGAATAATATTGATACATTAAATTTATTTACAGATTGAATTAATATTTTTTACATGGAAATATTTAATTACACAAAGTATTTGTTAAATTATTTAATACGGAGTACTAAATATGCAAATATTTCATTGCACAAAATGTTTCATAATTTCTTAGTTCTAAATATGCATATGTATCATAATAATCTGGAATATCGAATACGTATGGAGATGATTTTACAATCAAAAATTTTATAAAAAATTATAACTGTATTAAGAATAAACTATTAATTAAGTCAGATTGATAAGTGGGTCAATTTAATTTAAGATTAAGTACAAGGCTAAGATATTATATATGGAGAATAAACCTATTGATAGGGTTGATTCGATAGATTGATCATTTTGAGTTTGAACTGAGTACAAGTTTGGACTGTTATATATGGAGAATAAACCCATTAATATGGTCGGTTTAATAGGTTGGTCATTTTGAGCTTGGACCGAGTATATGTTTGCACTGTTATATATGGAGAATAAACCTATTTATGGGTCGATTTTGTACGCTGGTAATTTTGAGTTTGGATTGAGTACAAGTTTGGGATATTACGTACATATGGAGAATAAAACTATTAACATGGTAGGTTAGGTAGGTTTGTCATTTTGAGTTTGGATTGAATACAAGTTTGAGTTGTTATATATAGAAAATAAATTTATTGATGAGACCGGTTTGATGGGTTGGTCATTTTGAGTTTTGGTTGTTATATGTGGATAAAAAACCTATTTATGGGTCGGTTTTGTACGTTTAAAAATTTTGAGTTTGGATTGAGTACAAGTTTGGGCTATTAAATATGAAGAATAAAGGTATTAGCTTGGTAGGTTTCGTATGTTGGTCATTTTGAGTTCGAACTGAATACAAGTTTGAGTTGTTATATGTGAAAAATAAACTTATTGATAAGATCAGTTTGATGGATTGATCATTTTGAGTTCGAATTTAGTACAAGTTTGACATGTTATATATGGATAGTATATCCATTAACAAGGTCGGTTTGTTAGGTTGTTCGTTTGAATTCGGATTGAGTACAAGTTCGGGTTGTTGAAATTTACATGTCAATTAGGTAGGGTCATTGCAAGTTTGGTTCAGTTGAATCCGGGTTAGTCAGTTTGGTTCAGATTGAATACATGTTCACATTGTTAGTTTTATAGTTAGTTGGACCAAGTTAATATGACTTCATTGCAAGTTTAGGTTGATCAATTGATGATGAGAATCAACTATTTTACACTTCCGTTTGACACTAGCTGTTTCGGACCAGCTTGACGATGAACATAAGTTATTTTATTTATTTTAATAATAAAATGATATTTATATTTAAATAATTTTATATATGTAATTTTAAAGTTAGAAATACGACATTATGTTATAGTACAATATCTATATATAGATCATATGTAAAATAAGATATTATATTTTTTACTTAAAAGATTTTGCGTACAAGTATCGGTCATTAACTATGTTCAAACTATCAAATTCAAGTTTGCTCTATATAGGGTCATGTCATTAAAATTAACCAATGAACTGATTCTAAATTTTGCAGCTTTCATAATACTTATCGGATTCAAATAAATTATATATTTGATTTATAATACTTATATCACATGTAACTTAATATTTTAACTCTTATTTGAAAAATTCCCGGGCAAGGCCCGGCTTATAACTAGTTAATAGCTATTTTAACAATACAGTTTGTGTGTATTCCTAGAAGTGTAAAACGGATAATTAATTTTGGAGACATAACTGTCCATGGAGAATTAACTCGAGTCCGATGCATTCACTGCTAAAGTATAAAGGCAACGACTATACCAGCCCACAAACGATTTTCATTGTTTAACGGCACACATTAAAACACAAAGCATCTTATACATTGTGTTTGTATTGCATTACAGGATTGCCTAGGTAGTTGGCTCAGTGCAGGAAGAGGTGCAGGGAGAAGATCAGCGTGTTAGACAGCTAGTCAGCTTGCTGGTGGAGCCCTGTATTCTTTTCGTGGCCGTCGGTTTAACTTAGTGGGCTTGCTTAGTAGGTTTGCTTTTGCATAACTTAATCCTTTTCGTCTTTTTATTTTCCCTTATTTTAGCCTTAGTAGTAATTGTTGGTCTTTTGTTAGTTTCTAGATTTTCGGAATAGTTTGTTAAGTGGTCCGGTCTGTGTCCTTTGGGTCTTATTGAGCGCATTTCATCTAGGCCTGAACTATATGCCTCCGTCCTGACCCCCCAGATCCTGTTTTTGCGGGATTGCCTGGGTATATGTTGTTGTTGTTGTTTGTATTGCATTACCAAACAAAAGTAGGCTCACAAATTAAGGCAAACCCAATAATTCTGTTGAATTAGCAGAGAAGCCTCAGCTGATTATGCATTATTCATACAATGAAAATTTGGTCACCCCTCAATCCTCTGACCAAATAGTAAAAAACAGGCAACAAAAAATAAATACTTGAGAAACATTGTGGTACTTCACCCTAACAAGACACTTAAACCAAACCAAACTGTAGTACATAACCAAAAAACCTCAACTAATCAAACATTATTGCTTACAATAAAACAAACCCAAACCTCGCACCTTGTTTTATTAACTACACTCTATGAACTTGATCCCAAATTTCTCCAAGTCTTTTGGCACAGTTATTCAGTTTCAGTCTGAATGAGGGAGAAGAAAGACAGAGAAACCTACCAGTAGAAACAATCTTCACAACCATCAAGCTACCAACCATATAGCTCAGACTTGTACTTGATTACTACTTCTCACAGTCCATTTATCTTTGAGGGGAATCCACAGTTCGAACATTCGCACTTGCAATTCCATCAACCCTGTCCTTGGTGATTTCTACAAAATGACCCACTGTTTCATGGAACTGTTTAAGTCCAGACAATGGAAGAATAATAGAAGAACGATCTGAGCCTGCCACCTGCATTTTTAAGAAGATATGATAGGCTTGATATGGATTATGTGATGTAACTCTCAAAGCATCAAACAACAACTTCATGAAAACTGAAGAGATACCTCGGATATTTTTAAGAAATGTCCTCTGTTGTTGCTTCCAAGATCGAAAAAGAATCTCTTTTGGTCAACTCTGATCACTTTTGAAGCCTCATCAGGCGGTGACAGTTCAGATGACTTGTCCAAACCCAATTCAGTTGCGGGTGTAGATTGAGTGCTGTGCCCGGGTATGAACCCTGCCCCTACATCATCTGAGAGCCCAACTATACGTTCCTTTGTATCAGAATTTTGCTGTTACAAGTAGTGGAAAGACACTCAAATGGCGAAAGGAGAAACAAGACTAGTGAAATTTTTTGAGATTCTAACCAAAATTAACCTTTCTTACAATCAGGATAAACACCAACCTGATTAGGAGTGACATATAGACTTGAGGCTTCATTGATCTCAGCCAAAATGTTACGAAATGCTGACCACCCTTCCTCTCCAGTGCTTCCTGCAGGTACAATAATTGTACTTCGGTTTCTGCTCATGGATGCTTCAGATACCTACAAGCACAACTCCATGTCATTTTGAGACCTTCACACTTGCTTTCACATGTCTATTTCCTTATCCCGTCTAATGAACTTCTAAAATTAGGCTAAAATTTTCTCTGATATTCTCCATGTCTATTTCCTTATACGAAGACTGTTATTATTATACATCAAACGGGGCCAGGAGGGTATTGTTATACGAAGAACATGAAAAGCCCAAACAACCATTTAGGATTTCATCACAAGTTGCACACAGGAAGTAAAGAAACGAAACAGGAAGCCACTTCTGAGCAATAATTTTGTCAATAAGATGATAATGAGAAAGTGAGAAGACGGTCAGTGAATAGAATTAATGAGGAGAACTTGTAGAGAATAGAGTGACTGAAAACTAAAAGAGCACTTTGGGGAAACAAATACATGACCATTGTTCAAAAGAGCCCACCAAAACCAAGGATGAGGGTTAAATCATCAGGGCCTCATGGAGAAAAAGTCTAAGATATGCATTTAATCACCAATAGTTGAGGTCAATTTCGTATCATTTAAAGTCTCTTTGCTATTTGATAAACGTATCTGTGAAGGTCGAATGTTAATTACAGACACTGTTTTCCCTTTACCAATTGAAACAGATATACTAGATGCCTAATTTTCAGTGGGATCAATTTAAACGTATGCAACCACTATTGAAAAGGAAAGGGACATTTCCATGCAAAAGAAAACGCTGCAGGGACATAGAAGTGATTTACTAATTACTAGTAGGAAGGAATCTGTTGAGAAGGGGAGGAGATGCTAATGATTATGACAACAAGCATATACTTTAACTGAGAAACGTCAATGGATTTCAGGGGCCAAATTAATCTTAGTTGACATCAGATCCCCTAATAACTATGCCATTATCATCAAGGGTGTATTCAGATATGTGGCTTATTTCAGATGGATAAAGCAAAGCTTCATTCTATCCTCCGTATATTGTTATTAAAACTTGCAGACCAAAAATCTGAAACATCAATGTTCAGCACAGCTCAAGAATTCAGAAAGATATAATTTAAACAAAAAACGCAGCCAGGTACGCAAATAAACTCCGAATTACGGTAAAACAAGATGCAAGTATAGGCAAAACAAACATAGCAAAAGGATACTGGAAAGGCAAATTGATAGAGGAGAAGAGGAGACGGACAAAGTTACCTTGAGAAAGCGGCCCCTCCTGTTCTCGCCGACATCAAAGTAGAACACCTGGAAAGGCAATTGAAAGGAAAGGCGTCAAAATTTCGAAATCCCTAGGATGGAAAAGGAGACGGATCGGACAGAAAGAGACTCGAAAAGCACCTTAGTTTGGAGCTGCAATTCCTTGCTGAAAATCTCCTGATCCTCAGTGTTGACATAGTAATTGAAGAGATCCAGGAACCAGCTGATGCCGTCAGAGGGGACGATGATGGTGGATCGGGTGGCAGAGGTCTTCTCCGAAATCTTAAGGTAACGGCCTCTGGGATTCTCCTTGAGATCGAAGTAGAAGAGCTTGTGCTCCACCTGGAGCGTCTTGCAGAGAAGCTCCACGTCGTTTCCTCCACCTGAGTTGTTGCCCTCCATCTTCGTCCTCCCTTGAGAATTCAATCGATACAACAATTGCGAAACCAGGAGCGAGCGGTGGAGGAGAAGGACCAAGGACGAAGGCAAGTTAAACCATTTGAGTCCCGAATTCAGCTGGCGAGTAGTAGATTGGGGGAGTTTGTGACGGTGGTGGCCAAGTGGATAGATAAAAATTAGGGTTTGGACTTCCTTTTTTTTGTTGCTTCCTAATTTTTTTATATACCAAAAATAACAAGGTATATAATCACAAAACTATAAAGCGTTATTCTTTTTACATCAAAGTTTAAACAACTCTTTTTAGGTAGAATCAAAGTTAAAAACTCTAATCGTTCAGCCCCACAGGTTTAGCAAAGAAGCTTGCTTGTAGCTTATGGGTAGGGTAAGTATAAAAAGAATGGATTTAGTTATATAAGTAGAGTTGGATTTAGTATGTGTATGGTTTAATTGAAATTTAAAACTTATTAGTGATGTAAGAAATAATAATTATGTTGATTATAATTTGGATAATGATATACATATATATATATATACATATACATATGGAGTATGATGAAAATAGTTAAATGAAGAAAAAATTGCAAATTAATTATGTATTGTAGAAAGTGGGAATAATGAATAAATAAAATTAGTTGAAAATGGTAAGAGAGAAAAAAAATAACAGCTTATTGAGAATTAGATGTTGTGTTATTATGCTAACATTAGCATTTTTATGATATCTTTTTATGTTTTGCTTAGATTTTTTATTAATTAGATGGTCTATTCTACTTATACTTATATATATAGATATATAGATGGCCAAAAAGTATTTGATTCTTCTAAAATATAGACTTTTTTAGTAAAAAGTCAAAATTAAATCGAATAATAGCATAAAATAGGAGGGAAGGATTATTCAAATCTAAACTATATGTAATATTTTAATAAATATAGATAACATTTTCATACTTAGGGTCAAATAAATTTTAATTAATAATAAACTCAATTGAATTCATCCAATAAGATTGATTTTCATAAACATGGATAATACGGTTCGATGTGAAATATATTGGCATCCGTCATTTCATAAATTGTTTTAACCAATACTTTCTATTAGAATACTTTAGTGTTTCGATGGTTTCAATCTTGGCTAGTGACAAAAGATTTCTTCTGTTATCGCCGATCAGAATTATAGGTACAGAATGAGCGGAATCCTATTTAAGGCGCAACGCGGATCAAATCAATCATGGGCGTTTCCAATATGCTATTTGATGATAGAATATGTGTAAAAAGTAGGAAAATTCGATTAAAGATGGAGAGATGAAGTGAAGATATTTTATGATTTATTCTTGTATATATTAGGAAATTAAGATATTGTAAGATTGCGTTTGATTTATTCCTTAATCTCTTAGGAATAAATCATAGCACAATCATATTAGTCTCTTATATATTTTTGCAAGTTTATTGCTAGAGATTAAGAGAGTTGAGCATAGAAGTATATAGAGAAGGTTGTGTGTGAGTTGAACGTGAAATCGTTTAAGGCGGTTGAGTGATTGATGAGCTTTGTTAGTGCGAAGCATTACCCAAACAAAAGAGTATAGTTCAAGAGTGTCAGATTCAAACTTATATACATGAAAATTGACGGACCTAGGGGGGGCATGAGTGGGCCCGTGCCCTCCCTCCTATCGGGTTTATTTTCGGTATATATATGCTAAATTTTAGACTAAGTATGAATATATTTTAAATAAATTTGTCTTAATATGACATGAAATTCAACTAGTCTAGGTGGTATTTTGTTCAATTTTGTTATCATCCCACCAAGGTTCAATTTCTAATAGCATCATCTTGTTTTTTTACTCACATTTATTGTATTTCTCTCCAATTTTTTTCTACAAACTAGCTATTTGTTTTTGCATAAATTAGATCTCATACATAATATAATTTTTGTGATAAATAAGTAACTATCTTTTACTATTTAAGAGTATTGCATAATTAAATTTATTGGCTATTCTTGATTTATCGAATCTCCTATTCAATTTCTAGTATCATTATTTTGCTTTTTTATTCACATTTAATGTATTTCTCTTCGATTGTTTTCTACAAACTAGCTATTTGTTTTTGCATAAATTAAATCTCATACATAATATAATGTTTAAGTAACTATTTTTTACTATTTAAGAGTATTGCATAATTCAATTTATCGGTTATTCTTGATTTATCGAATCTCCTATGCAAATTGTGCCCCCCCCCCCCCTTTAAATTAGTTCTACGTACATGAACACCTTTGTAATATTCATGATATAATAAAGTGAGCCGAGGACTATCCAAGCCCTACCAAGTGAAAAACTTGGAAGGCGGTGATTTCTCTCTTTGTGAACTTATCTACTATAATACAGTATAAAGCAGAACCTATGTCTTTGTTAAAATTTGTGCCACCTGATCAACATTGAATAAAAAATTTTATTTCGTCACGTAATCAATGTTGAATAAAATAATGTTTTATTTTAACAATGGTAACTAACATTTATATATACTTAATATCTTATCCAATTTTTGATAGGTTAATGTAGTTTTCTAATATAATCAATAGCAAATCTTGCTAGAATCAATAACAAAAAGTGAGTTTTGATATCTTACCTAGTTTTAATATGAAAATATAATTTTCATTTAAATGTTTTTTTTATTTTAGGTTAAAGTTCTTTTTTTCATTTTTATGAAGATTCTACATAATTAATTATAATAGTTGATTTCATAATCGAAAGTATAAAAAATAAAATACATATATAGGTTAATTGGTTCGAAACTTGGTCTATCGGGTTTGAATTGTACATTCTCGAATTAAAGATAGGCTCGGGTAAAAAATTAATCTCGGATCGATTAAGTCAGGTTTACAATTACTTTACCCATACACGTACATGGTATGAGATTTATACTAGTTGGTTTATAAAGGGTTTTCACTCTAAGTCGAAGTGTTAAGATCTGGTATCGAGTTTATTTCTTGTGATTATTTTGCTACTAAAGTTTTATTTTTAGGTTATCGACATCGTAGATATGAACGACTTTCGGATCAGTAACCATCCTACACTTTCATACTTATAGTACAATAAAGTTTGTACTTATTAGATCCCCAAGTTCAAATTTCATTTTTTTTCACAAGTCAACGAGGTCATTACTTCTATTGTTCCCTCAACCGTTCTAATAGTCTAAATTCCTCCTACGAATTCAAGGAAGAAAAAGTTAAAAAATCACATCCACATATTAAAATAAGATAATGGAAATAGCACAATCAGAAGAATGAGTCCGACCTCCATTTACCTCACTAGGTATGATACATATCTAATCCATCTTTTATCATTATTACTATTCATTCATTGTTCATCGAAGGAGAAGTAATATCGATTTGGGGGTTGGTTTCATGTACGGATTGTTACAATATCCAATTACTCTCAACGCTCTAGATAGTATTCTAGATGCTTACCGGAGGGATAGAGGCCGCCCGAAGAAGCGCTGGATGGACAACATAAGGCAGGATATCGCCATGTTAGGGATTTCTATGGATTTGGCACAATGCAGAGAGAGTTGGAGGGAGAAGATCAGCGTGTTAGACAGTTAGGCAGATTGTTGATGGAGCCTAGTGGAGCCTTTTAATTTTGTGTTGGCCGTGATTTTTTTCGCTTATTGGTCTTGTTTCTGTTTAGCTTAGTTTTATATTTCTTTCTTCTTTTAGCCTTAGTAGTAGTTTTTGCTTGTCTGTCGGGTTTATAGGTTTTAGTTTTTAGGTTGTTCGGTAAGGTTTGCTCAACTGGTCCGTGTCTCCTGGGTCGTATTGGGCGCATCCCATCTAGGTCTGGAATGCCCCCACCTGACCCCCCAGATCCTGCTTTTGCGGGATTTCCCTGGGTATATGTTGTTGTTGTTGTTGTTGCTCTAGATAGTATTCTATCTTTTCTTTTCGTCCATATTGTCATACTTTTCATTTATATTACTATGTTTTTACAATTTAACCCTCGTATAATCTCATATATTACATTCCTTATTAAACTTTCTCATTAACTTTATCACTTTTATCCTATAAAGTTACAGAATTATTCTTATCGAATTTTCTCATCAACTTTATCATTTTTTCTCATTTATTATTCGCCTTTTACACTTTTTATTAATCCATGAGCAAATATGCTTTACGGACAAATTTTTGGGGACGAATGGAGTATGTTGTAACACTTGACAAACTTGACAGGAGTAGTCCCTTATTATTACTTATTTGCACAAAACCACCCTTTATAAAGAGTTTTGCAAAAAAACACTTTTTTATTACAAATTAGTTACACAAAATCACCACTTATAAAAAATTACCGCACAAAACTACCAATTGTTACTAATTAGCTGTAGAAAACCACCCCTTATTTATGATTCTTGTAACTAACCACCAAAAAGCATACTTCGTTAAATAATTTTTTAATTGTTTTGCCAAATTTATATGAGTGCATCATAAAAATTGGTAAATATAATGACAAAACCTATTATCGATAAAAAGCTCTAAATTTATTGATTATTGATAATTGGTTTTAATCCTGTTGTAGTTGATTCCATATCCAACGAAAAGTAATAATACAAGAAATTTAAATTTATTGTCTGACTCACAAAAATTAACCACTTTCGTTTTAAAATTCAAATGACACATTAGTTGTTCGATTAGGAGGTGCATTTTTTATACTAAATAATTTAAAATAAATGTAATCATTTTAATAATTGTTACTTTAGTATTTTTCTTTTGAACTTAATATGTTTGATCTAAATGGTGCATAATTGATTTTTTTCTTTGAATAAGAGTACACCAAATATAGTTAAAAATATTATAAAAAATAAGGATTTTTTCTATATTTATGAATTAGCAATGCAAGACATGGTTGGTTGTTTGCAAATATTTATGATTACAGGTAGTTCTATATAAAGATTTTTATAATGGGTGGTTTAGTGCAAATAAATACCAATAACATGTGGTTTTGTGCAAATATTTTTTATAAAGGGTGGTTTTGTACACAAAAGTGTAAATAAAGGTTTTATGCCTTTTCCCCTTAAGTTTTTTAATCTTTTTTCTCTGTTTTATTAGTCTTGAATAACAGATAAGGCGACCGTGCATATCCCATCTTTTTTCATGAAGGAGAGGATTATCTTATTAGTTTTTATCAATTTATGTGGGTAGATATTTGGGTAAGAGTATTCTAGTGTAGTGGGGCGTAAAAAACCCGAAGGCTAGGTAGATATTGTATCATATGTTATGTTATTTTGTTGGTGAGTATTGTCTTGGTAGTTGTACGCCATCATTACTTGTGGAGTGTTAGATCTACTTTGCTAGAGGGTGAAGTTGAGATCACGGTCGGTGTCATTGTAAAGTAAACATAACAGACACAGATTACTAGAGGTAAAAGGTACACTAGAAATACAAGATGTTTATTTGATGATTGTATAATTAACCTCGCTAAGATTGATTACCGTAACTTTTGAGAGTTTTATTCAAAGTCTCTTAGAACTATGCTAGCTTCTAGAATGTGTGCTACTCTCAAATGTTTGAACACGTCGAATCTTTATTCACAAGTGTAACCTTCAACTAAAGATGTTTTTTGACCATTTATCTGTTTGTGATTCGTTATGTACTTATAGACAATGGTTGGAATGAAGTTTACAAAAATTTGATGTAAAATGAGCGAACTACATCAAATATAGGTCTACTAAGTGAGACCTACATGCGGTGGGGACCCTTACGACCTGTACCCTTTACTTCTTACGTTTTGACATAGGTCACTAGCTATGGAATAGCCGAATAGGCAAGGGCATTTGGGGTATTTCTTGAGCTAAAGTGTTTTATTTTTGCAAGGGTAGTTATGCGAACACGCTATTTCACAAAGGTGGTTTGAGACATCATACTTGTCCAATTTACCTCATGCTTTACTTTTCCTGTTAAGAACCATTATGGTATCACATAACATCATCTTTTTTACTGTTTTCGAGTTTTGTAAACCGCTACATCTAGAATATAGAAGACTTCGTAAAACACTCAATGACTCCTCTTATTAGGGCATCTTCAAAAGTTTCTCCATAATTTTCTTCAAAATGGAGAATCAAAACACATATTCTCCAAAATTATTTTAGTCTAACTCCAACAGTTTCCCTACCTTAAATACTTTTATATTTATTATATACAAAAATATCCTAGAAGAAATTATGAAAGATAAATCAACAATCAAAAGTAGACATGATAGAACTTGCAATTAATGTCTTCTCCAAATTATTTTGGAGAATTCTCTAACTATAGAGAAAGGAACTCATTTTTTTGGAGAAATCCCTATAATGGAGATTGTGATGGGAAAATTGTTGGAGTGAAAACTTATATTATATTCTCCATATTCACACTTTTCAAGAATATGAGGAAGCTCTTGGAGATGAGGGTACAATGTCTAACACTATTAAGAGAAAAAAGAACATCTATAAAACTATAAAAGTTAGCATCATCCCTAAGCCATAACTACTCCTTCCACCCCATTCCTATTAGCATTAACAGCTGGTATGTTTTCATTAGTGTTTTTCGTCATCTCTTTGCCTGCCTTCTTATTCATTTGGCTTGATTATTGTCTGCCTTCAGTTGCCGTTTTTTTGCATTGCCTGCCTTCATTATGCCCTTTCTTCACTTAAAGCATCCGTTTTTTTTTGCATTCCCTGCCTCTTCGTGTCATACAAGGGTTGTGGTCTTTAATTTGGGTACCCCATCAGCCTTCCCTTGTGACATGGAGGGTAGAGGTGAGAGTGCATTGGGTGCGGAGGCAAAGCAATCTGCCCCAACCTTCGTCTCCCTTAATCAGCTGTACGAGGGTTCTCGCCAAGATATTGAGGGTATGATATGCCGAGTCTGGGATGCTGCGAATTCTTATGGCAAATACCTCAGCACGGATTTCCTTGTTTCAGATAACCAGGTAATGTATTTCTCTATGCACTACTTGTTTTTGGGACGTTACCCTTATGCCTGGCCTGATTCTCTTATGTGTGTGTTGTAGGGCAACGTGATGCATTGTATTGCATGGAGCAACGTTGCCCATTGCTTTGTGTCCGTTCTAGAAGAGGGGAAGGTTTACACCCTCAAGACCTTCACTCTCCGCCCTAACAAAGAGAAGTATAGGATTTGCAAGGACAATGATTACATCATTCAACTTGAGGGGAATACCGTCGTTAGGCCCTCGACAAACACTCAGCTTTCTGCTTTCGAACGCCACCCATTTCGGTTTGCTCCAGTTGAAGAAATCACGTTTGTTGACCACAAATATCTTATTGGTAATGTAATTGGCTATGTTACACCAACGTTAGTGGTTCCTTCCTTGTAAATATTACGTTTGGAACAAAAAGCAAGAATGAAAGTGTAATGGATTAACAAGGATAAAAAATGGACTCACTATAGTACCAAACATCCTCATTTTTTTTACTTACCTCTATGCCAGATCATCTATATAGTTCATTTCTATTTTTACACACATCAATACACCCATTAATCCATATTTTTATCATTACCAATGTTTTTTCCCCTTTCCACATATAATTACATATATCATATTTTCTAATAAAAATTATATAAAATAATTTAATTAACTATTATTACTTAATAAAAAATAATTTCATTAATTTATAAAAACCTAATTACTAATTATATATATTAAGAATATTTTAAATATTTTATACTCCCTCGATCCCTTTTTGTTTGTCCTAGTTCCTTGTCCATCGTTCCCTTTTGTTTGTCGTACTTTTCTTCTTTTCTTTTGTATCTACATTTTTCTTATTGTTTTACCCTCACTCAATATCATATTTGATCCATTTTATCACTTTTTTAACTTTTTAACCTGAATATATAAAACTACCCCCATCTATCTAACTTCTTACACATATTATCCAACCAACACATCCACTTTATATCTCTTCAACTTTTTACCTCATTAAATTAAAAAACAATCAATATCCAATCTTATTTTTTACCCATAGAATTCAACTTTCACATTTGTTCATACAAATTTACACATTTTTATTAATAACCATGAAAAATCATCATTTTGGAAGCACCCTTGGGTTATTGCTCTGCCTCTTACTGATGTTGCCTTGTCTGCCATTCCTCACGACCAGTTGGATCTTTTGGTGGCGGATTTGTGGGTTCATGGTGATTGGGATTGGCCCAGCATTGTGCCGTTCCTTCCCGCTGATGTGTGCAGCCAGCTTCGTGCTCATAAGGTCCTCCCGGATGATGTACGTACAGACGTACATTCCGTTCTGGGGTCTGTCTGCTTTGGGTATTTTTTCTGCTAAGTCCGCGATGAAGCTCATTCGGGATGAAGGGGTTCCTCCACTGCCTTTTCCCTTCGATTGGAGACTCATTTGGCAGATGTAGGTTCAGCAGAGGGTCCAACATTTTGTTTTTCTCCTTGCGCATGGTTGTGTCATGACAAATTTTGAAAGGGTTCGTCGCCACCTCGCGCACGATGATGCCTGTATGCGCTGTGGCCTGCCGGAGACCTCGCTTCATCTGCTGCGGGACTGCCATAAGGTCCGGGAGGCTTGGCTCATGATATTTAGTAATGCTCTGCCTGCGGGTTTTTTCCTTGTTCACGATCCGAGGGATTGGCTCACGGCTGGCCTGCAGTTGGGGGCTCGCAAAACCGCATCTTTTGCCACAGCAATGTGGTTCTTCTGGAAGTGCCGGAATCGCCTCACTTTCGATGGCGACGACACCATTGCTTCCGTCCCCTCTGCTGTCCACACCACCACCAATGTTTACTTCCAGCACAGGCTTGCGGTCCTTCAGCGTCACCAGAATGTCCACGCTCCTTCGGCGCCGATTCGTTGGCGGCTCCCGGAGCCCGGGTGTTTGAAGCTCAACGTCGACGCCTTCTCCAAGGGGAACCCTGGGGTTGCGGGGGGCG
Organism: Polygonum maritimum; assembly: GCA_963924305.1. Lineage (NCBI taxonomy): Eukaryota > Viridiplantae > Streptophyta > Magnoliopsida > Caryophyllales > Polygonaceae > Polygonum > Polygonum maritimum. Next base: position 38,718,458 of record OZ002728.1, read on the forward strand.
CCGGCCTGCTCAGGGACGCCAATGGCCTTTGGGTCAGAGGCTTTGGCTTCAATTGTGGGATTTGTGGTGCTCTCAAAGGGGAGCTTTTGGCAATCTTCCATGGCTTGCAATTCGCGGCTGACTTGGGTGTGCTCAATTTGACCGTCGAGTCGGACTCCCTTGTCGCGGTTTCTCTGATTAACAATGACAACCTGCTCACCCACCCACACTTTTATCTTGTCAGGGAATGCCAGTCTCTTCTCAGGCGTGGGGCTTGGCATGCTGAGTTGAAGCACGTCAGCCGCAAAGCCAATCAAACGGCGGATGCTCTAGCTGGCCTCATGGTCGATTCTCCTAATAATTTTGTTGTTTATTCTAACGCACCTGCTTCTCTTTTCAATCTCATGGACAATGACCTTGTAGCTCCTCATGAGCAACCTTAAGTTTTTTCATTCTAAATAAAGTCATCGCAGGAGCCTTTGCTCCCTTTCCTGATCAAAAAAAAAAGAAAAATCATCATTTTGGACAAACAAAAAGGGTGAAGAGACTATTAAATGATACTCCCTCCGTTTCATAATAAGTGTCGTTTTAGCACTTAAAATTTGTTTCATAATATGTGTCGTTTTAGGTTTTCAAAGTACTTTATTAGGGGTGAATAATGATAAATTTTATTGGAATGTGTATTTGTTGACTAAAGTTGTTCATTCATTGGCCAAAGAAATATAATGAGTGGTAAGATTAAGAAAAAGTTGTAAGTTTTAAAGTGAATGATTACTTTTCTTAAAAACTGTATTGAGAGCTAAAACGACACTTATTGTGAAACGGAGGGAGTATTAATGCATGAAATTAAAGAAAGTAAATAGTCATTCCAACTTAAAACGCCCATTTTCTACATATTCCACGATCGACATGATTATTTACAATTAATTTTAAATTTAATCGAACATATACAATACTAGCATATATAGATAAATAAATAAAACTATGAATTGTGATATATTTTTATTTTAATATGTATAAATTTGCCCAAATTTGCAAAATGAAATTGAGGAAATTTGATTCTAAGCGCCACTTGTCGCTCTTGCATTGGGCAAGCATGATCCGCTTAGCGGACAACATGGTGCTCGTTTTTTTTTTCAAAACACTGTTACGTTCCATTTAAAATCAAAATGTCACACGTTGACACACCGGGGAACATTTTTTCAACAAAATTAACGGGCTTAAAACATATACAAACACTTAAACTTGTCTATTTTTTTCATTTTGATACCTGACCTTTGAAACAGACCTATTGAGCTCTCTAACTTATCAAAGTCTACCTTCATTCCTAAAGTAGCATTGCATGTGTGACGTACACTTAATTTGGGAGGAGTTGATGTTCTAAGTAAAAAAAACACTATTTTCTTTCAAAAAACCTTTTTATTTATTTGCGAAGTATAGCCAGACCAATTTATCATATCACTGATATCAACCCAACTAATTCCATAAATAGCACATAGTATACTATATAAAGTTTTGTGTAACGTAACAAAGCTCATACAGTTCCATCACAACTATATTTATTTATATTCAGATCGTATGCCACGCTCATACACACCAAACTCTCGATCATGATCTATCGGGCTTCGCGGGCCCGATCACTTGGTGGCTGGCCGTGGCCGCCAAAACCCTCACCAAACCCGAAGCCGTGGCCACCACCAGGGCCTCCCCAAGCAAACCCTGATCCACCACCACCGCCACCTCCGCCTCCCTGACCGGGTTCGGAGCTACTCCACCCGAACCCGAAGCTCGATCCGGACTGACCACCATCAGGACCATGGCCCGCACCCGCACCAAACCCGAAGCGACCGCCAGCAGGGCCCGATCCGGCGCCCCACTTGTAGTCCCAGCTTCCATCTGGAGCCCGGTCACCGCCCCACCGGTAATCCCAGCCGCCTTGTCGGCCTGAGCCACGGTCTTGGCCGCTTTGAGGATTCGCCATGGATGATGAGGACAAGAGAAAGGCAGCTACTAATATTAGTAGTAAGCAAGGATGGTGCTCTCTCCTAATTATCTTCATGTCAATTCCTCTGTTTGATTTAACATCTTGGGCCACTATATATAAATTTAGCCTATTTTGGTGTAGTTGTAATTAATTAAGGTGAGGAAAACCCAAAAAGTCAAAAATAGTCGGTGGGACATTAAATCGCACTTTATAATTATATCCATCCAAATCCCTTGATTTAGATTTCCATTCATTATTACCCCACTGATTTTATGCACAACTTGTGGGTTGTCCGGTTGAATTTGACCATTATCTGCCAAGTGACAATTACCAATTGGTAACTACGGAGTATATTTTATTTAGTTACTATGTACTCGTATATAGTTTTGTTAATAGTATGAAGTATTAAAGTACAAAGAAAACTAGTACTCCGTAGTAGTTGATACCTATATAAAGTCGAGATAAACCTTTTAAGTTTTAACACCGTAAATAAGGCCTCACCTTCACCAAATTGTAATGATCGAACTGTTTGAAATAAACCTTTAAACATTAATCCATCGCTTAATGAACTTGCATACACGCGTTCTGTGCATGTACGAACTACGAAGGATACGTGAGCTTTATACGTCCGCGGTCTGCAAGTACGATCTGACAACAACAACGTACGTGTCCCCTCAGGGATAATAAATTACGATATTCTTGAATTTTATGATGTATTTGATGACGTCAGGCTGGTTGTTTTTTAATTTCATTTTTTTTTCTAGGCCGTTCGATCGAATTCATTGAACATTTCTCCTTCTTGCTTTCCGTTGTGGACGCGCGTTCTATGCTTGGAATCTCCTCCGGAGGGATTTTGCCGATAACTCTGAAATCAGAAACGATCCATCTTCAATTTCATCTCTGGTAACAACGATCTTTCTCTCTGTTTCCTTTCGTGGATCCCATTTGATCGTTCGATGCTTGTTCCTGTTCCGGAATTGCGTATCTAACTGTCAAAATTTTGGTTCTTAAAGAAAATTTGGCACATTTTTCCGATTTTGACCATCCTTCTTCCCGAATTTAGTCGATTAACTGCAATTTCTGATAGATTGCGCTCAACTGAGGTTTCTGAGTGTTGGTTTGTAGATTCTACTTTGTTAAATATCGGCTAAATTGGCGTTGTCCTTCTCTCTCTTTGATTCCGGTTTCTTGTCTGAATTTAGGGGATCAATTTGCAGTTCCTAATTGCAGAGGGTTTATACTTGTAGTTGATCTCCTATATATGGATTTTGCCCTAATTGTTTTTCCTAGCTTTGTGGCGAATCCGCTGGTTTCATTTTGCTATTTTGCTTGCTTTCTTTTCGGGTCGTTAAATCTGTGTATGCAACATCAATGGGGCTCCCATAGCTTCCCTCCTCCGCCGGCAAGATCTTTTCTCCGGCGATCATAAACTTCTTTTTTTTTAAATTTTTTTTACCAAGAACTATCCCCCTTCATTGTATATTTGTGTCACCTGATATTGGTTTTGGCAATGGTGGTGGGATTCTGCCAGATCTGCAAGCACTTGATCTAGGTTTGAAGCCCCCGCCTGCCTTATCTTCCCCATACAAGAGAAAGAAAGAAAAGGGCTAATAGATAATACCCTGTGTTTCTGTTTGAATTTCTTCTTTTGGGGATAAATTGCTTTGGTTGTCACAGATACAAACACCAAAAAAATGGAGGAAGCTGCGGGGGCAAGGTTCTGGTGTCATATGTGCTCACAAACGGTGAACCCGGTTCGAGAAGCCGAGCTCAAGTGTCCCTTTTGCCTGAGTGGATTTGTTGAGGAAATGGATTCCACATCTAGAGGGCCTGACCCTGATGAGTCTGAATTAGCCACAGATCGGGCTCTAGCGCTCTGGGCTCCTATTTTGCTTGGCATGATGAGTAATCAGCGTAACAGGCCGAGGATGAGACCCCATTTTCTTGGAGAACACAATACTGATGATGAGAATGAAAATGAGGAGAGGCCAAGGGAAGGAGAGACTGAACTTGATAGGGAGGTTAACTCTATTATCAGGAGAAGGAGAAGTGATGCTGCTGTTCTCCGGTTGCTTCAAGGTATTACTTCAGGAATCTCTGCTGGAGCTGAAAACTCAGAAAATAGTAGGGAGCGGGAGCGAGAGGGTATAATCTTGATTAACCCTTTTGATCAAACTCTAATTGTTCAAGGTGGCTCTGAAGATTCTAGCAACAATCACGGTCTGAACCAACTTGGATCACTTGGTGACTACTTTGTCGGTCCTGGTTTAGACCTATTGCTACAACATATAGCAGAGAATGATCCTAATAGGTACGGTACCCCACCTGCACAGAAGGAGGCGGTTGAGTCGCTCTCGACTGTTAAAATTGGAGACAATTCGCAGTGTCCTGTCTGCTTGGATGATTTTGAACCTGATGCTGAAGCAAAAGAAATGCCTTGCAAGCATAAGTTCCATTCTGGGTGCCTTCTTCCGTGGCTCGAGCTTCATAGCTCTTGTCCTGTGTGTCGGTTTCAGCTGCCTGCTGATGAATCCAAGCATGATGCCGAGGTTTCTAGGGGTGTGAGCAGCAATGGAAGTCAGGATGAGAATCAAGTTGGAAGTGAAAGTAGCTTCACTTTGCCCTGGCCTTTGAATGCGTTTTCATCCTTTTCTAGGTCGCGCGGAAACTCTTCTGTCTCTCCATCAGCATCATCCTCGGGTGGTGGTCGTGGAGATTCTACTTCTCAGGCAGAGGGCAATTAAGTAGTCTGTTGACTGATGAGATTCTGTAAGTGCTTTTGTTGTGCCTGTCCTGGTTGTGTGGATGCTTTGATTTGTACATATCACAAGGATCATGAAGCTGGCTTTAATCATGAAGTTGTTGGCACATCTGCCGTGAGAACTGAGAAGGTTTTTGCGTTGTGAGGACTGAAAAGGCCTTTTTCTTGTTTCTGCTATTGTGAATCCGCTATCCAGTTTGAGATTCTTTTCCTGTCTTCCGTTGTCATATATACATATAAGTGCTATAAAGTTCGCTACTTTTTGTATGCATATTTTGTAGAGAAAGTGTTGCTACAAGTGTGGTTTGCTTATTGTGATCCATCGTCATAATTTGGATAAGGTCAGAACAGAAACTAAATAAAAAGATGCCCAGTTTGCATTATTTGCCCATTGGTGGTTTTAGTACAGACTAGAAAGAAATGTGGCGAGTTTTGTTCTTTGGAAGCAGTAAATGCTTCTAAAGGTCAAACCCCCGAAAACCAAAGCGAAGAAAACAAATTCAAGAAGAGTTCTTGACCACCCACTCCACCAAAGTTGACACACCGAATCCAGTTGCCATGCGTTTTTTGTCATTCCAAACAGGTCCAGCCATGTCTATGTGCATCCACTGGACTTTCTCATCCACAAACTGCAAAAAGACAAATAGCCAGTTTTTAACCCAAAAATCATCCGAGTGCCAACATCTAGAATGCTGTATATAAATTGCATTCAATTGGATGAAATGATCTTTAAGTTGCTGAGGGATTTTGTTTTGGTTAGAAAAGTCCATAAAGCTAATAACAGTTATAGGAAATAGCTAACCTGTTTCAAGAACAGAGCCGCAGTGATTGAACCACCTTGACGCGGGCCAGTATTGGTCATGTCAGCAATGCCTGATTTCATGCCCTCCCAATAACTTTCTTCCATTGGCATTCTCCATAACTTCTCTCCAGTGATTTCGGATGCATTAATTACCTCTTTGGCAAGGTCGTCGCTGGGTGTAAATATACCTAATACCAAAACAAGACAGAATGGTTTAAGATTCACAAAAGAAAGATAGCTTACAATTATAAACCACTCAAGAAAGGACGTAGCTCATCTACATTGAGTTTCTATAGAGTATATACCATGCCACAGAAAACACATATGCATACGCATAGACTTCATGTTTGAAAAGCTAATTAATTAGGGCAATGCCAGAAAACCACAGAATCATCCACTAAAAAATCATGCACTGTATAATGCATTATTCCAGGATTTATTAGTTTTCACCAAATTTTGATAAAGAACGACTTGTTATATCTTCCTACGAATGTACATAATTGGTCTTCACTCTTCATATGTTCAAGGCACATAGAAAGACAGAACAAGTGCTCTACCTGCAATAGACGGTCCAAGAGCCACAACACAAGCTCCAGTTAATGTTGCCAAATCAACAACCTGCAAAATGGCCAGATTTAAATTTCAGAAGGATTCCCCAACTTGATATAGACTCAAGGTGCGCAGAGGGAAATGATGTTAAGTGATCTCACAATTCACTCCACCAAAATCACGTATCGGTGCATAGCAATTATTATGTGAATTTAATTCCTAAAATGCAGCATCTAAGTTTCAACAAAAAATGCCTCAAAGAAAAAGCTTTGGTCAATTGTGAACCTTTTTCCTCCATCACATTGTTCATTATGTGCACTACAAGAGGTTTGAGACATGGGATCATAGCTATTAACGGTGTCATAATATTTGCAAATATAGTCTTCAACTACTTTTTTTGTCTCCTACATATTGAAAAAAATATTATTATCTAAAGACATTACAAAGCAAGTAATCTCCATGTCCTGACGCAGTGTCCATTTTAACTTGTATCCAAAGACAGTTTCTTTATAAGATGCATCTCATACCCAAACAAGTAAGAAAAATATGATTAGATTCAAGATTGCTAGTTACCTTATCTACACCTTGGTTGCAGGCATAAACCAACGCATCTGCAAGTGTAAGTCTCCCCTCTGCATCAGTGTTGTTCACCTGGGGAGATTTTGTAAGAAGGTACTTATTATCAAACAGATGACATAATGATATTTGGAAGAGTTAAACACACATTCCTATACAGTTTATTTTGGAATGGATGCATAATTTGATATTAAACAAGCATGTCTATAAAGTGCAAGGAACGGTGTCATAAAAGGACTATGTATTAAAATGCACAAGCACCTCAATTGTCTTCCCATTTGAGGCAGTAACAACATCTCCAGGCCTCATACCAGTTCCGCTGATCATATTCTCACAAGCAGCTACAATGAAGTGAACCTACAAAGCAAGACCTCTTGTGTGTTGCTATGGTTCCAATATATGGATAAACATACTAAAAAACATGAGACCGGATAAAGCAATAACATGGAAATACCTACCTCAACTCCAGGAGGTTTGATCTGGCCAAGAGCTTTTGCAGCTCCAAGAACTGCAGCAGAGCCTCCCATATCAAACTTCATTAGTTCAATAGAGCAGCCCACTCCGGTTTTGATGTTGTAGCCCCCACTGCATATATTACACATAATTAGCAAAGAAATAGTGTTACAAAGACAAAAAAAAAAAAAAAGAATGTTTTCCCTCCTCCAGCTTTCATGCAGGTAAATCTTGTTGAGAAATTATATACCAACCTGTCAAAGGTCAAACCCTTTCCGACAAGGGCCAACTTGGCTTTGACTGGTCCAGAAGCAGGTTTGTAGCACAGATGGATAAAATGGGGTGGATTGGCGGAAGCTGCAGCAACTCCTAGATAGGAGCCCATTTTCAATTCTCTACACTCATCCTCATTCAAGATTTTTGCAGAAAGAACATCACTATACAAAGAAGCAATCTTTGAAGCCTCTTCAGCAAGCACTCCTGAAATACCAATGGAAAACTTTCAAGCACATGAACATAAAAGCTATATATCAACTCCGTTGATAAATGGATCATTCAAGGGTGTAACATGATTTTTGAAAAACAAGTATGTTTTTCCCACAAAAGATCATTTGGACCATGTATTAGGAGCAAAGGCTAAAAAGATCATGGTTATTGCACGTTTTTCAGTTTCACTTCAAGTTACAAACTTACAATCATGTTCCTGTTCTCAAGTCTTAGTTAATCTCCAAGCAATTATAGGTGAGCAATCAAATCCTAAGAGTATAGATAACAACGAACCTGGAGTGAGTACATTAGCAGGCGCATTCACAAGCTCTTTCCCAAAGATAACACCAGAGCAAACATCTTCAACATACTTGAGCTTCTTATCAAAATCAGGCCCGGCTCCAAGACCAATAATATCAAGCGATTTCAACACCGGATTCTTTGATTCCGATTTAAACCTACTATCTTCATATATGCCAAGAATGGTGCCTATAGCAGCAAAACCAAACTTAATTTAAACCACACTGAAAAAAAAAAAAGAGCAGATGAATGACACCAGGGCTGAAAATATAATTAATTACCAGAGGCAATAGCATGGACAGTGTTGAGCTTGGACTCTGCAGACAGGTTCTCAGACGAAGCAAGTGTAACAGCAACATTGTTTGCCTGAGCCGTCTTGGCAGCAGATGCAACAGCTTCGCCGAGTGTCTTGTAAGGGCCAGGTCCACCAGACGGAGATCCGAGTCCAATCAGACCTATTCTCTTGGAACCTAATCCGGGGAGTCTGAGAAGAGTGGATTGTCCAGATTTGCCGGTGAAATCCTCTTCGGAAGAGGCTTCGGACAACAAGCCTCCCAATTGAGAGTCCAATTTCTTGAGGATGGAGTTTTCGAATTTCATGTTGGAGTCCTTGGCCATGTCTTTCTCCGTCACGCCTACGGCGAGAATATCCCCTTTCCATTCCGCCACGTCGATGTCTTTCGCAGCGAGAGAGATCTGATGAGAGGCGATCGCGATGATCCAAAATCCACGATTTCAAACACACGGAAAGCAAATTGAACAGTAAATTGAGGAAATACGAAGAAGAGAGGAAACGTAAATGAAGAGTGGAGAGTGAACCTTGATAGGGTCAATGTTAGCGGGATTGGTGAGGCCGAGGGAGGTGCGAGCAGCCATGGCGAAGAACTTGGATCTCGATGAGTAAAGAGGCGATCGGATTCCAAGTTTGAGAACAGGGATTGGCGAGAGTCTTGTGAGGACGGAGAAGCAAGGAGTTTTGAAAGCCGCCGTGAAAGAGAGTACAACTATGGCAGCCATTTATGCATTGGGTTATTAAGCTGCTATTTATAGTGGAGTTAGGATAGAAATAGAATCCGACTGTATTGCGTAGATCTGTGAAATTTGTCAACGAGCATAGGGACGTGTGACAAAATGAAATCTCAAATTTTAATACTAGGCTATACTATACAGTGCTTATTTTTTGTGTTGGAAGTATTTTTTTGGCTGAAAAGTTAAGTTTTCTGTAAAAAAAAATTATCTCAAAAAATGTAAAAATAGAGATGTGATCATGTGATATGAAAAGTAGAATAAAATAAACTAAAATTTTTAAAGGAAAAAATTATTTTGACGAGAAGTGTAACAAGGTGATAGTTGCACAAACCGAAAAGATAACAAAATCACATCACATTTGTTAGGGTTTGTTCGCACATCATTGTCAATATACTACTAGTTCCTAGAGGCCCTAACCTCTCGCAAGGTTCAAAATGATAACCTTGGAATACTACTCGAAGGACCTCAATTGATAACTCTTTAGTTTGTTGGTTCATTTTTTCGAAAAAAGTAATTACAAAAGATGTGCATATGTGCTAAATAAGTAGGCGCTTGCTTTAGCATTTTGAGTTAAAACTTGCAAATCTAAACCAGGATAGAGTTTCTTTTTTTTTTTTTTTTTTTTAATCTCTCGCCCAGTTCGATTGGTCAGAGTCAATCTACATCCGGACCGGGTACTGCAAAGGCCCATTGCTGGGGGCGACCCTCCCAATTCTACGACCGGATAGAGTTTATGACGAGTAACATTTTTGCATATTAAAAACGCCAATTTTCTGAATGACGGTCCAATCACTGAAGATACCCTCGATTGGACGGTGGCGGAAATGTGGGTGAATAACAGCTGGAATTGGGAGCTTCTGAATGACGCCCTTCCATCGGAGGTTATTTCCCAATTACGCTCTTACCGGCTAGTGAATACGTCCTCGGAGAACTCTGATCGAGCCTTCTGGTCTGCTACGGAATCAGGTTTGTTCTCCACTAAATCAGCACTGAGGCTCCTAAGACCACATGTGAGAGATGATGATTTCCATTGGAAGTTGATTTGGCGAACTCCCACCCAACAACGAGTTCGTACATTTCTTTTTCTGCCAGCTAAGGAGTGTTTCCTGTGCAACTCGGTAAGGCAGAGGAGACATCTCACCTCTTCCGCTGCTTGCCCGAGATGTCGTCATGACGAAACCCCCCTCCATGTGCTAAGAGATTGCTATTTTGCAAAATCTGTTTGGAACAAATGTCGTGATCGGACAGCTCCTGATGCATTCTATTCTTCTGATATGAAATCGTGGCTTGCCATGAACCTAAAAGATCATGATGAGTGGAGCACTTTGTTTAGCTTCATAATTTGGTACATTTGGAAACATCGAAACAAGGTGATCTTTGAGAATACGCCTGATAACGTGGAGGCAACGATTTCAGCTGCTTGTACAATGGCTACGGCGTACACAGAGGCTGCAGCCAGGGGCTGTACTGTCTCTGCGAATCAGCAATCTATGAACATCAATAACAGTTGGTCGCCTCCTCCGCCTGGCTGGCTGAAGTTGAACTTGGATGGGGCTTCCAAAGGGAACCCAGGTGAAGCCGGTGGCGGCGGAGTTCTTAGAGACGCCCAAGGACAGTTCCTCTCAGGATTTGCAGCTAAATTTGGTGTGTGTTCGGCTATCCGAGCTGAATTGCTTGCGATACAACAGGGTTTTCAAACTATTCAGCAACACAACTCCAACCCTTGTGTCACTTGTTGGGGATCGTACACTAGCTCCTAGTCCCACAGACAATCACAGCGGAAGCAGAAATAACAATCTGTAGGATTTTCCGGATACAACCAAGACGACGAAACCAATCAACGACAATTCAGGAATCAAGCAAGCCAAATAATAAGCAAAGGACACCAAGATTTTTATAGTGGAAAAACCCTCTCAAAACGAGGGAAAAAACCACTTGCCCGATCGAGCACAAATCCACTAATCAACAAGTCTTGTACAAGTGTTTTCAGATCTCACACCGGAGATTATCAATACAAGGAGAAACTACTCTGGAACTCCCCAATGAACACAAACACTTGTAACAATAAGATTAGGTTTCCTAGACGGAGAAATACCTATCGACAAACACCTGCTGTCGAATCCCAGAGACGAGGCGAATATTCCCGGGCTTCACAAAGGAAGATCACTCCTTCACCCAATTCTCCTCTATCTTCTTCCTTCTCCTTCTTTCTTCTCTTGTGCTTTCTCTTTCTCACTTTGGAGTGTTTGATCGGCTGCCACTTTCTTCACACACTCCACACACATACAAAGATTTGTATATATATGGTGGCACGTGACCATTGCCCTAACAATGCATCTGATGCAAATTGTTGGGCTGGACACATGGGCTTGGACCCAACAATCTCCCCCTCCAGCCCAAGGGGAAGACGTCCACACCGGCTCGGAACTTCAGTTGTGCATCGTCCCGCCATCTTGACGCAGAACCGATGCTTCTCAACAGTCACCACCTTAGTGAACATGTCAGCTGGATTCTTATCAGTGTGAATCTTCTTCAAACACATCCGACGATCGCTCACAGCATCTCGAATCTAGTGGTACCTCACATCAATATGCTTTGTCCGACAATGATATGTAGCATTCTTGCTCAAATCTAGAGCGCTCTGACTGTCACAGTTCACCACATATTCTCCTTGTCTCAAACCCAACTCTTGAAGGAATCTTTTCACCCAAAGCATCTCTTTTCCAGCTTCTGTCATAGCAATGTACTCTGCCTCAGTCGTGGACAAAGCAACACACTTTTGCAACTTGGACTGCCACGAGACAGCTCCCACAGCAAAAGTAAACAAGTATCCCGATGTCGAATTTCTACCATCAAGATCTCCTGCCATGTCTGAATCCGTAAACCCCTCAAGAATAGGCTCAGCTCCTCCAAAGCACAATCTCATCTTAGAAGTACCTTTCAAGTACCTGAAGATCCATTTTACAGCTTCCCAATGAACTCTACCCGGACTGGAAAGAAACCTGCTCACAACACCAACCGCCTGAGCAATATCTGGCCGGGTGCACACCATCGCATACATCAAACTACCAACCGCTGATGAATAAGGAATGGTGGTCATCTTCTTCTTCTCTTCACTTGTAGATGGGCAAAACTTCTTGCTAAGTTTGAAGTGGCTAGCAAGAGGAGTACTAACCGACTTAGCACCTTCCATTTGAAACCTATTGAGAACCTTCTCAATATACTTCTCCTGTGACACCCAAATCTTCCTGGCTTTCCGATCACGAGTAATCTGCATACCCAAAATCTCGCGTGTCGGTCCCAAATCTTTCATATCAAATGAAGTGCTCAGATCTCGCTTCAACTCTGCAATCTGAGACTTATCTTGGCCCACAATGAGCATGTCATCAACATAGAGAAGAAGAATGACAAATTTACCATTTGTCTGTCGCTTGAAGTAAACACAGTGATCTGCACTTGTCTTGGTGTAGCCATGATGCACCATAAAGCTATCAAACTTTTTGTACCACTGTCTCGGAGCTTGCTTCAGCCCATATAAGCTCTTTTTCAGTTTACAAACCAAGTGCTCTTTTCCTTTTACTTCAAACCCTTCTGGTTGCTCCATATATATCTCCTCGTCTAAATCACCGTGGAGAAATGCAGTTTTCACATCCAACTGATCAAGTTCCAAATCCATGCTTGCAGCTAAGCCAAGGATCACCCTGATGGAACTCATCTTGACAACCGGAGAGAAGATCTCATCAAAATCAACTCCCTTCTTCTGACTGAAGCCTTTTACAACTAGTCGGGCTTTATACTTGACTAGTTTCTCTCCATCCGTCTTTAGCCTGAACACCTATTTGTTTCTCAATGCCTTTCTCCCCTTAGGAAGTTTCACAAGCTCATATGTGTTGTTCTTTTTCATAGAACTCAACTCCTCTTTCATGGCTTCTACCCACTGAGCTTTTTCTTTGTGATTCTACACTTCTTGAAAACCTTCAGGCTCCCCCTCTTCAGTAACTGCAACATACTCAGACGAGGGATATCTGGTGGATGGACGACGCTCTCTTCTTGATCTTCTGAGCTCACCCTCTTCTTCAATTTCTTCCGGCTCCCCCTGCTCAGAACCCTCACCAGCTTCAGCTTCTGGTAAGTCATCATCTGACTCAGGAATCTCATCAAAGCCATTCTCTGAAGAAGAATCATCACTAGTACCACTACCTTCCGGCTGAGAAGGCAAATAAAGCGGGAACTCTTCAAGTTCCTCAGGTGTATCTGAATCTGACAAAATCTTGTCTTCATGAAAGGTCACATCTCTAGACCTTATCACTTTCTTCTTTTCTGGATCCCACAACTTGTACCCAAAGTCAGCATCTCCATAACCCAGAAAAATGCAAGTCACTGCCCTGTCATCTAGCTTCTGTCTCTGCTCTTTAGGCACGTGCACAAAAGCCTTACATCCGAAGACTCGCAAATGAGAGTATGAAATGTCTCTGCCAGACCAAACTCTCTCAGGAATATCAAAATCCAATGCTGCTGATGGAGATCTGTTCATCAGATAACATGCAGTCATCACCGCTTCACCCCAAAATGGCTTTTCAAGCTTCGCCATTTTTAGCATACATCTGACTTTCTCTAGGATGGTTCTGTTTGTTCTTTCCGCAACGCCATTATGTTGTGGAGTGCCCGGAGTCGTCTTTTCATGTCTGATGTCGTGCTCCAGACAATACTTCTGAAACTCCTTAGAAGTGTACTCGCCTCCATTATCACTACGGAGACACTTCAATGAACAACCCTTTTCTCGCTCCACCATGGCATGGAATTTCTTGAAGCAATCAAGAACCTGGTCTTTTGTCATCAAAACAAACACCCAAATCTTTCGTGAAGCATCATCAATGAAAGTCAGAAAATATCTACGACCACCATTTGTAGGTACATCAATGGGGCCACACACATCAGAATACACCAACTCAAGCAAATTCTTTTTTCTTTCAGAAGATTTGCTAAATGACACCCTAGTTTGTTTTCCAAAAACACAATCATCACAAGGGCTTAGAGTCATACCTTTGAACGAAGGGATGAGAGACTTCTTCGCCAAAATTTGCAGTCCTTTTTCACTCATATGCGTCATGCGCCTATGCCATAGGTTCATTGATGTCTCATCCTCAACTGCATTCAGGCCATCTCGTGTGACCTTCATCTGAGTCTTGTACAAAGTGTAGCTAAGACTCCCTCTAGCAATCACCATTGAACCTTTCGTCAGCTTCCAGCTCTTATTAGCAAAGTAGCTGTGGTAGCCGTCTATATCCAGAGCATGAAGAGAAATCAAATTCATCCGCAGATCCGGTACATGTCGCACATTCTTCAGAGTCAACGTGCAACCCGCATTTGTCAGAACACAAATGTCTCCAATACCGACTATCTCTGCATAGCTGTTGTTCCCCATCTTCACTTTACCAAAGTCTCCGGCTTTGTAACTAGTGAAAATTTCCTTCTTCGGTGTAGCATGGTAGGATGCAGCTGAGTCAACTACCCATTCTACACGACAGTCAAGTTTGTCGTTGTGATCATCCACACAAGACAGAACAACCAACCCTTCTTCTTCACCATACACTGCAGCTGTGGTGTTTTTATCATCTTCATTCTGATTTTTCTCTTCACTTTTGCTCTTCTTCAAGGCATTACAGTTTCTTTTCATATGCCCTTCTTTGCCACAATGAAAGCATTTGAACTTTTCTTTACTTTGAGAAGTTCCTCTGTTCTGTGACTTCCCTTTTGACTTTCCGCGTCCTTTCCTCTCTTTGCCTCTCCCTCTTGACCTATTCTCTGTAGTCGTCAGAGCCTGCGAAGAGTTAGTACCCATGTCTTTTCTCCTAGTCTCCTCATTGTAGAGACTATCAACCACGGTACTAAAGGACACAATTCCCTTAGGAGCAGAATTGTTGATGGAAACCACTAACGTCTCCCAAGTATCCGGCAAAGAACTCAAGAGCATCAATGCTTGCAACTCATCATCAAGAGGCAACTTCATGGTGCTCAACTGATTTACAAGCTCCTGAAATTCACTCAAATGCTCGGCAATAGACTTTCCGTCTTTGTACTTCAGATTAACTAGCTTTCTGATCACAAAAGCTTTACTCTGAGCTGACTTCCTCTCGTACATAGACTGAAGCTTCTTCCACAAGACCTGTGCATCTGTCTCATTGCTCACATGATGATAGACACTGTTGTCTACCCACTGCCTTATGGTTCCGACTGCTTTTCTGTGCGTCTTTTTCCAGTCAGACTCCTGAACACTGTCTGGCTTCTTTGATCCCAACTCAACCGGATCATACAAATCTTTGCAGTACAGAATATCTTCCATCTTCGACTTCCAGAGAGAATAGTTCGAAGACGTCAGCTTGATCATTGTCCCCGCAAACTCATCTGTCTTAGTCGCCATATATCCCCCAAACACAGACGGAGCTCAAACCTCGCTCTGATACCACTTGTTGGGGATCGTACACTAGCTCCTAGTCCCACAGACAATCACAGCGGAAGCAGAAATAACAATCTGTAGGATTTTCCGGATACAACCAAAACGACGAAACCAATCAACGACAATTCAGGAATCAAGCAAGCCAAATAATAAGCAAAGGACACCAAGATTTTTATAGTGGAAAAACCCTCTCAAAACGAGGGAAAAAACCACTTGCCCGATCGAGCACAAATCCACTAATCAACAAGTCTTGTACAAGTGTTTTCAGATCTCACACCGGAGATTATCAATACAAGGAGAAACTACTCTGGAACTCCCCAAGGAACACAAACACTTGTAACAATAAGATTAGGTTTCCTAGACGGAGAAATACCTATCGACAAACACCTGCTGTCGAATCCCAGAGACGAGGCAAATATTCCCGGGCTTCACAAAGGAAGATCACTCCTTCACCCAATTCTCCTCTATCTTCTTCCTTCTCCTTCTTTCTTCTCTTGTGCTTTCTCTCTCTCACTTTGGAGTGTTTGATCGGCTGCCACTTTCTTCACACACTCCACACACATACAAAGATTTGTATATATATGGTGGCACGTGACCATTGCCCTAACAATGCATCTGATGCAAATTGTTGGGCTTTGGGCTGGACACATGGGCTTGGGCCCAACATCACTGAATCTGATTTTCTTGTGGCGGTGAAGCTCCTTAATGGCCCTTTGCCTCCAACCCACCCCGATTCTCGTTGGTGGTCCACTGTCGTCGCCTCCTGCAGCTTGCTAATGGAAGGGTGACAGTCTCTCATACCTCCCGAAATAACAATGTCGTTGCTGATATTCTGGCTAGTCTTGGTCTTAGTTTTGTAGAGGAGCTTTTGTTGTTTGACACTCCTCCCTCTCAGATTGTTTATGCTTTGTGTAAGCTATTTAATTAATTTTGGGCCCTTAAGCCCCGTTCTTGACCAAAAAAAAAAAACGCCAATTTTCTCAAATGCACACACTGAAATTGTTTGTTTGGAACTTGGTACAACATCATAACACTAGCGTAGTTCAAGACTTCAAGTAGATTAACCGCCGAAATTTCTGCAGACGGTTACACTTGCATGGTTAGGTATACTACTCGTATATGAAACGAATTTACACCCTAACTATTGCTTAATCCAGTAATTTAACCACCCAAAAATTGCGGTGATCAGTTGATTAGGAAGGAGTGAAGATGCCGTGACAGAGAATACAACGATCAGAAATCAACCTCCCAATCACACTCCCCTCCTCAATCTCCAACCCACCACTCTCCTTGTTCCAGAGGTGGACCCCGTAGGACCCCGCACTCAGCCCCTCCACCTCCATCTGGGCCCAAACCCTTTGGGCCTGAGTCTTGGGCCTTTCAAAAAGCCCATAAATCCTGATCCAGTCCACCGGGTAGAAAGCCACGGGGGGCAAAACCGTAAAATCCTTCAATAAACCGTCACTCTTCCTCTTCTCCACGACGCGCGAAACTAAATGGGGCCCATTGTGGCCCCACTTGCTGCCATCGAAGCCGGCGACGAACTCCCGAATGAAGGCCATCACAAGAGGATGGCCCCGATCGAACACCAAAACGGCGTTGTTGAGCCTCGACCATTTCCTCGTATGGCTGTTGATCCTCTGAGCTCCGATTGAGTTCCGGATCCCGGCGAGGCTCCGGAGGACGATGAAATCGGTGTCGAGGTAGACGCCTCCGTACTTATAGAGAGTCGCCAGACGGAGGAGGTTTGAGAGGTTCTGAGCGAAGGGGATTTCTCCGGTGTCGATCTCGCCCTTCTGGAGCCGATCGAACCAGGCCAGGGCCGGGGTTCCGGCGAAGAGGAACCGGAGGTCCGGGGAGATCGGGAGGATCCGGAATCCGAGGGCTGAGAGGGGGTTTAATTTCAGCCGTCCGATCGGGGAGTCTAGGGTTTCGGAGAGGATCGTGAGGCAGGCGTTTGGGTGGGATTTGAAGAGGGTTTCTAGGGCCAGGGTTTGGCGGTTGCTGAATTGCTCTGCTGTGGAATTAATCCATGTCATGAAGAATTGGGGCTCGCAGGTTTTTTCTTGGAGGAATTCCTTGATCCGACGGTCGAAATGTGGCGTTGGAGAGTTGTGATTGTTGTTGTTGAGTTGTAGTTGTGGGGTTAGCTTGGTGAAGAAGAAAAGGTGGTTATTGTTGAAGATTGAGAGGACGATCACGGCTAAAATGGTGATGAAGAAGATGATGATGAGGACGATGAATGTGGAGCGGAAAGTGGAGGCTTTGTTGGGGCCTGGTTGACTTCGGGATTCGATCATCTTGGTTGGATTAAGGACTTTGTAGCTCCATCGCTATGTTGAGTGATCTCGATTAAATTGGTTAATCTGCTTAGTTAGGTTCTACGATGCAGGAAAATTGTAATAGTCAGACAGAGGGAATTGTTTACATATTTACGTGCAGAAACAGTGTATTGCCGTTCTTACATTGTTTATTGATTAGTGGGATTGTTTATATGTCGTGAAGATGGATTGGGGAGGAAGTGGCATGGTCATTGCACCAGCAGGTCAACGGGTCGAGCTCGATTTTTGTTTTGGTTTTGAACTCCGCATACTGATATACGGAGTATCTTTCTAGCTCTGTAATCAGACGTTTGGAACAAACCTTATTCACTTCATGATTCCTCAACCGCCATGATTACAAAAAATGAAATTGAATCATACGTACGGATCAGAACTGTGCAAGCTCTACATGGTATCAGCCTAAAGTCTCGATCCTCTCGATCAATAGCTAACGATCCCACCTCCCACTCTCAAATTCTGTTCTCCGCATCGCGGATCCTTGGGTCATGGACTCCAGCGCCAGTCATCATGTGACTTCCCAACTCGAAGTCTCATTCTATCCTCCAACTATGACGGGGCTGACCAACTTGTTGTCAGAAAGAAACTATATATGTCTCTTCCCATCTCTAAATTATGGGTGCTCAACTCTTCCTGTTAAACATGTTGACAAGAGGCCTCTCAAGTCTCAGCCTAAACAATGTCCTTGTTGTACCACAAATATCAAAAAATCTCTTTAGTGTTTACTCAATGGAGATGAACATTTGTCTGAGGAATGTCAACAAGAGGGGATGAAGAATATGACCAAGTGCGAAACGCTAGCAAAGATGAATAGCCAACAAGGCTCGAGCTAACGACGAGATCATAGGATTGACGGTAAAAAGGAAACTAGTATGTTTTAGTATATCTTGTGTTTTTGTGTTTATTACATGAATGACTTCACTTGGACACAAGTACGGGTTGGCTAATACTGTATATATGATTTGAGTGAACATACAGTATAAACTTGTACCATGGCATTGATACTTTGGATACTGGTTGAAACCATATAGTATAAATTTGTAACAAACACCCTCGTTACCTCGGATCAAATGGTAATTCGAGATTGAAACCATATAGTATAAATTTGTACCAAACATCCTTCTTGCCTCGGATCAAATGCTTCACTCTAGAAGCCAAACCCAATGAACCATGGCATTGATCTTTTGGATAATGGTTGCATTTCTCTTAATTATTTGGTACACAACAATCCAAACTTGCTCAATTTCGTATCCTGGCAGTCAACATAGCTAGGTGTGGGAAACGTACACAATCATCAGATACCCTTTTGGCACGAAGCCAGGCTCCTACCTTAGCGACAACTACTTCGTCTCGATCTTGTAAAACAACCTCCACCCTGCAACAGCCTTTGAGTCCAATCTAGAAGTCACCAATGAATCGCTCTTTCCATCATTTCCTGCATTCAGTGTTGCCGTAGAAAACTTGTCTGTACCAATGTTGTCAATGAAGTTCTATCCACAGGGACAAATCAGATACTGCAGCGTATTTGAATCCATTACATTAGTAATTTAGGGCGGTAATCTAGGGACTGTTTGGTTATGAACCACGGAAATAGAAAGGGAAACAAATCTAGTCCTGTTTGCTCTAGATTCTTGTTGTTGTTTTTGCAGGTAGCCCCGGCTAAAGCATAAACTCTTCAGTCCATATCTATGAAAGTTCATTTGTTCTTAATAATTTGTTCTTAGTTAATCATTTTCAGCTTTTCAAGCTTTGCTACATTGACTTTTTATTCCCACTGCCACAGCCAAATACATGAAGCTGACATTTCTGAATTAGAGCTTCAGATTGCCACCACTTCATTTGTACATTTACAATCTACTCTGTCGTCGAGTACAAGGAAGAACATGCCTAAGATATAGGAGTTAGCACCTGAAATCGTTGCATCCCTTGAATACAAGCATTACACCAACTGATGTGCTAATGCATGCCAGACTTTCAGAATCTAGTAGTTCACAGTAAGTTTGACAGCGTCCAATATCTGCAACAAGGGGATAACAAAGAATGAAGGGTCAGCAACTACATTGTTGTGTCGGTGGTCTCTAGAAGGCAATGGAAGGCGGTTTTTACCTTGTTCTTCGTGGGCAGGTAGAATGGTTCAAAGACTAGAGGAAACGGCGTATCTAACCCACAAACTCTGGCTACTGGTGCCTCCAACTGCAAAATCCAATTCCAAGCAGCAATTACCAAAAGATAACAGTTAATGTATGCAATTAAACTGGATTTCCCTCAATGCTGTGAACTAGTTGGTGGAACAGGGAACTTTTTAAGACACCATAATGAGAAGCCACTTATTCAATAAGACGGCTAAGACCAACTGGAAAAGCAAGACAGAAAAGAGAATGTATACCCTTAAGAAGCACCGCTCAACAATGGAAGCCGCAATCTCAGCACCAAAACCACCAGTCACTGGGGCTTCATGGCTAATCTGCATTCAGATTGAAAATCAACAAATACTACAGCATGATATACTTTGAAGTCATGAGTAGGAACTGTACTTACAAGCAACCTTCCGGTCTTTCTGACAGAGGCCTCCACTGTATCCTTATCCCAAGGCAATAGTGTTCTTAAATCTATCAACTCGCACGAGATTCCCTCCTGAAAAACTCAGATATCAGCATCTTCACTCAATAGCATTGTTTATTATTCCACCATTGCACATTATATAAAACATCAAGTCTCAATCACCTTTTCAGC
Organism: Polygonum maritimum; assembly: GCA_963924305.1. NCBI lineage: Eukaryota > Viridiplantae > Streptophyta > Magnoliopsida > Caryophyllales > Polygonaceae > Polygonum > Polygonum maritimum. The sequence continues at coordinate 38,738,906 of OZ002728.1, forward strand.
GTCTTTACAAACTTCTTCCATGAGAGTGAGCTGTGCTCCCCACCCTACCAGTGTTATATCACTGCCTTCTCTTATCACCTGAACAAATATCCATTATCTGAATTCCATCAGACTATAAATTTAACAAAACAGGGCGGAATAAGTTGCCTGTAGACACGTCCTACCTCTGCATCTGAAAGAGGCAACATATAATCATCTTCCGGGACCTCCTCCACTGCAACACGGTAAAGAGACTGAAAAGCCCAACAGCAAATTTAATTCTTCACATGTTGTAACTGGAACATTGAGTCTCAGTAAGCTCTAGAAGTCAACATTGTTAAGAATGAGAATTTTATACCTTTGGTTCAAAGAAAACCACGGGATTGGGGTCACGTATGGATGACAGTAAAAGCCCTTTTGCTTGCCTGGGGCTTCGTGGAATGACAACCTGATGAAGAACCAATAGAGAATAATGGAAATTAGATGAGAAAGGAGTGCCATCAAAAGAATAATAACAGCTGAAAAATGATACAAAGTGAAGCTTAAGAAATGGAACATTATAGGTTGCACTTCAATAAGTATACAACATCTATTTGTTTATCTCATAGTTTTCTTTTTATTAAAACAACATGTTAGTGTAAACCACATAGCTAGTAGTGTATCAAAATTGAAGTATACCTTGATGCCAGGAACATGACAGAAGAAGGCCTCAGGAGACTGGGAATGATAATGTCCACCATGGCCAACAGCACCATATGGAGTCCTTATTGTCAAGCCTAATTGGGGAAAAAAATGATAATTTGTAACCATGTACACAAAGAAAAGCTATAAAATTCAGCTTTCAAACACACATACCTCCACAATTGAACTGATTCCCACTTCTGTATCTGAATTTAGCAGCTTCATTGACAATCTGCAGGGAAATCACTTGGCAGTTCAGATCAACAAGGAATAAAAAAATCATCCTATTTCAGCACACATGTAAGGGACATGCCTGATCAAATGCAGGAAAGATATAATCAGCAAACTGGATCTCGGCAATAGCTCGATTCCCCTGTGGTGAAGCAAAAGAGAAAACTAATGCCCCTCAGATGACTGCTTTATTAATCTCAAATTCGGCTTTTAGGTTTAATGAAATAACATGACATACCATTGCTGCCAGACCAATTCCAAATCCAACAATACCCTGAAACTCAGCACAGACAGTCAGCAAATACACCAGCATAAATTGTTTCATATATCAGGCACATGTAAGCTTCAAAAGAACTGAACTGATGATGGGCAAAGGATAAGGAATGAACTGGTTGAGGAGAATGCATAATGCTGATACATGCGATTTGAGCAAAGCAGGTACCTGTTCGCAAAGGGGGGTGTTGAAAACCCTAGTTTTACCAAATCGGTCAGTTAACCCCATCGTGCATCTGAAAACACCCCCAAAACTCACATCTTCTCCAAACACGTAAGCCCTGTTGAAGATGAGTTGCGATTACAAGCAAATCGGAGGATTAAATTGACATTGGAGAAAAAACACCAGTCAATGAATTGATCGACAGGAAGAAAGGACTGAAGAGATTGAACGAACAATCGGAGAGGGACACGAACCGAGGATCAGACTCCAAGGCGATGTGAAGAGCTTGGTTGATAGCTGAGAAAAGATTCAATTCCTTGGTATTGGCATTGCTCGTGCCATTAAGAGCATCAATTGAAGGAGACGACGAAGATGTACACATCGCTCTCGTTTGCCATGATCCTCCTCCGTACACCCTAGCGATCCTCCTGAATCCGTTGGCCGCCATTTGCACGAATCACAATAATCGGAGCTTTTTGCAGCTGATGATAGACCGTAACACCGTTTGTGGTAACTGCGTACTTTCTGGGTAGATACGAATTTACGATGGCTGGGCTTGGATTGCAGATTGCAAATGCATATACGAGTAATGAAGGAAGGATCTTATCCAAATTTTACTTCATTTTGTATTGGGTTTTTGGCACCAGAAAGACGTGGTCAAGTGAAAATGCTCTAAACATAATTTAATTGGATCAATGATCTGCTTATTTATGTCCACGTCAGACGGTCTATCACCTGATTCTTTGATTCATCGTAGAATCAGCGGATATCACAATATATTTGTACTTTGATTTATTTTTTTTTGGTCAAAAATATATTTGTACTTTGATGTATGTACCGAATATATCACCCCGTATCAACTATATACCGAATCTTTCACCGTGTGCTTGGTCGCATATACTTTATGATGTAAAATGATCAAGTTTGATGGTGTATTTATTGGTTGGAGATGAGGTTTGTCACGGTTAGACCTGTCAATCGGGTTGGATCGGGCGGGTTCATATCGTTTCGGGTTCGGGTCAATCGGATTAGGGATCAAACTAAGTCGGGTCTTTGCGGGTTTTTAGGTTGAGTCAGACCAACCCAACGGGTCAAGAGTATCAATTTTTTTTACCAAAAATCAATTTTTTTTACCAAAATTTAAATAAAAATTTATTTAAATAATAAAATATAATCTTTAAATATTTTAATAATAAAATATAACATAATTTTCAGAATAAATTCTTATATATTGTAATATAATTTAAACTATAAAAAATCAAGTCCGACCCAACGGGTTCGGGTTTAACCCAACAGAATCGGGTTTCAATCGGGTAGGGTTGAAATTGGGTCACGGGTCTAAATTTTCGGGTTGAAATCCTAAAATTTTCGGGTCGGATTTTCGGGTCAAATCAGCTTTTGACAAGTATTGTCACAATTATTATTTGAGCTCATCTAGAGGGTGTAGAGTCTCCACTAAAGACAATACTAGAGGTTGAAGCTTCCTCTTTGTTTGAGGCATTAAAGACATTTGACTTGTTAGAGTTTTCTAAACTTATTATAGAGGGTGTTATCAACTCATTAAAACGTCTATGGAAAGTTCCGTGGGAAATTCATTATATTAAAAATGACATACGCCACCTTCTTTCAGATATTCCTAACGTGCTTTTTTTGCATTGTTTCAGGGACTGCAATCAAGCGGCTGATTTTCTAACCATAAAACATGTCGACTCTTACTGTCTGACTACAACTATTACTAGCTACTCTTCTTCTTTTAGTCATTTTTCTTCTTTATCTGTAATCCAGCTTTGAACGTTGTTGAGTCAACAACCTTTGTTGTTTAATTTTTTAAAGATCATCCGTAGTGATAATTTAGGCTGACCTTGTAACACGAAGGGGGGCGGTCACCCCTCCTCTCCTCCCTGTTAAGGATATGTATATAGTAATGTGTTTACCTTGAGAGGCACAAATTCCCTTTTACCTAGTGGTATTCCTCACCCCTCTACTATATACTCCCGTAGTCCTGTCACGTGTCCCGTGGCCACTGTCCATTATTCGATCCTTGTATATAGCAGGTTGACATTTTTTTTCCCTTCCTTTTAAGCCCCATCAACCCCAAACTTCAGATTTGGTTCCAATTTTTCCACTTCCTTAGATAAAAAACCGGTTGAAATGTACACAACTAACCATTCTCCCTTGAGAAATAATTTAGTTATATATGAGTAGATTATAGTTTTTTTACAAATATTTAGGATTGGTAATTTATCAAATGCTAGTTACTTTTTAAAATATTATCAGTTTTTTAACACAACTAGCTTAATTATGAAAGAGAATTGAGATTCAAATAATATTTGCAAAAGCTAATTGTTTAGGCTACCTAGTTAATATAGAAAGCATAATGTTTTTTATTATAATGAAGAATTTATTTTCGTGAAAACACACAATTAAAGCATAATGTTATTATAAATTAAGAATTCATTTTTGCGAGAACCCGTGATTAAAAATGATTTCCTAAAGTAGTCAATTTTGGAGAAAGTAGATAATAGTTTAAAATTATATGCTCTTATCATATATTTAAGGATATAAAATATAATCCTATAGTAGTAATAGTAGTAGTAATTACTATTATTTTTAAAAGTCTCAACTTTAGTTTATATGCCACTGGCCACTGCCCCTCCTTCGAAAATTTTCTGGCTCCGCCACTGATTAGAACCGCTGTCCATGGAGTTCAAAAGGTTATAAGTTCGATCCCCCACTAGTCTTTTTAAGGTGAGAAATATATAAATCTCCTCGTAATAAACTTTGAATCCTGAGTCAAGACAAGACTTTGTTTTGGGATGAAAAAACAAGACTTTGTTTTGTCAACATACCCCAAGGAATTACCTGTAGAGGTGGGTGACCGAATTAAATATTCATGCATAGCCGTAGCTCGTAAGACATTGCACTAGTGGATAATGGACACAACCAACGGAGTTCTAATAACGGTGTTACATATCTTTTCCTCGGACCGACCGGATTAAATATCCGTGCATAGTCCTAGCTCGTAAGACGTTGCGCTAGTGGATAATGAACACAACCAATGGAGTTCTGCTACTGTTAACTTATGGTTTAGAGTCAATATCTTTACAAAAATGTGTGTCACGTGTCATTTTTATAATAAAATAATCAATTGGCCCTCCTTTATATAATAAGTTACAATCAATAATTTTAGAAATAATATAATCAGAAAATAATTTTATATCTAACAACATATATATATATATCTATATATTTTGGAACAATTAAAATAAAATTAGGAAATAATCTTTGAAATCGTATCTATATCTATAGGAAAATAATTATTATTATTTAATAAATGTGATCTTTATCGTAAAGTAATTTTATAAGAATTAAAATAAAATTAGAAAATAATCTTTGAAGTTGTATCTATATCTATATCTTCTATATCTATATCTATATCTATAGGAATTTCTTATCTAACAATATCTATATCTATAAAATTTTCTATCAAACAACACATATATCTATATTATTTTCTATATAAACCAAGAAGGTAATGCACATCCAAACATTTAATGCCTAATGATTGTGTAGGAGTGATTATAACGAAGTTTTCCAAAGGTTTGTTGATTATGATTTTTATTTTATTTTTGCTTATCTTAAATATATACTTGATTAATGAACATGATTCCAAAAAGATTTCACATGATTGTTTAGGACGTGATTCTGGTTAGTATTAGTGAACAATATAACATTTTTCATCTTAATTAGTTAATTATTTTTTTTACGTTTTGACAGAAATCGGCCTTATGGCATTCAAATTTGATACTATTAGTTCGATTGATGCAAGCAAGCAAACGTGGAAGATTCTGTGTCGAATTATTCATCAATGCAACAAATCATTCTAGAAATCCAATTAATTTTGATGGATGATAATGCTTAATTTTCGAACTTATTATCTATACATATGTATCTATAATTCTATGTATTTCTTCAATTATTCTATATATTAATAAATGTGTTTTGATTTTCAAGATGAAATAATTGAAGCTAAATAAAGCTTAACAAGTTTAACTTTCTATATATTAAACAAGGCTTCTTATCGATATTCTCAGCATGAATATGTGATAAAGTTTAACTTTCTCACTACCAGTACACCAACAAACGATATCGTGATTTCTCAATATTGGGTTCAAGTTTGTTCCTTTTGCTACTATCCCATCTAAGATATTTGATATGAACAATTAATATATTATGCTTTCATGCTTTCATGCCTTCTTTTAAAGGCAAAATAAATGACAAAAGGCAATTTGCATGCTTATTGCTTTGATTTTCCTTCCTCTTTTTCCACCATATTGGAGATGGGTTTGTTTC